>JAODUK010076004.1:0-15934 GCA_027564635.1 Typhlichthys eigenmanni | reverse complement strand
GCGATGACGCGTACAGCGTGATAGGCAGATGGCTACGCATCAGCTAAAGCTATTTCTATTAATTAAATCGCATTTTGAAACCGATAAGCGGAACCGAAATATAATTTATTTTAAAGCTACCCGGTTCTTGACATTTTGTTTTCGGTTCCAACTTGGAACCGAGTTTCAGTGCCCAACCCTACTTCTGTCCTCTTTTCTTTGTGGGAACTAAATATGCATGTGACATATTCATGTCAATTCATTCATTTTAATTAATGTATTAACTCCTGGAATTTAATAGCTAATATGTTCAAACCCTTCTGCATATTCAACACATCTGTGTTTTGGGATGATCTAGGCTTAAATAGCTGACTTAAAACAATAATAGTCTACTACACATTTTGGACATAATCTATTCTAATAGACTAAATATTTATGGGGCCGCATCCCCTGCACCCCTCCTAGAATCTACGCCTATGCATGTAAATGAGTGTGACTCTATCTGTGTGCACTCAAGTGCATGTGCAGCATCCTAGTGTGAGAGGATCTGGTGAGGGGGTGTGCTGGTTCTGGGACAAATCGTCACCTTTAAACCTCACATGCTTCCATTCTGTCCCGGTCCTGAGTCATACGCCCCCATTGCATTGAGAATTTCACCCTTTTCTTGTTATACATACCCGATATAGCTGCCATCTGTGCTTGGTGAGAAAATGAGTTGGAACTGAGGGTTAACACGGTCTTAACTGAGGAAATGTCTCAGATCAGACACACACATCTACACGCACGCGCACACATATGCACACACACACATACACATATAACACCCTCATGCACACACATCTACACGCACACAAACACACACATGAACACACACATAACACCCTCACGGTGAAGTCTCAAGAAGTCCCTCCAAGAAAGGAAATCGGTCAGATTATACAAGTTTATGCTGCTTCTGAAATCTACATTTGTTCCTTTTAGTTGTTTTATATGTTGGTGTGTAGGTGGGAATTTAAACTCAATACAAATGAAATACACACCGCATACATGTTTCAGTGCATTTGTGATCTGCTTTGAGCACTGCTTGGTTGTTAGTGAGTTCAGTGTGTGTGTGTGTGTGTCAGCCTAACTTCTGCTTTGCCTTCTGTTTCGAAGTGTCTGCCTTATTGCCAAAGTAAAAGTCAAAACAAGAAAAGCCATTTGTATGTATAAATCAATCAAAGTTTATTCACTGGTTTTCTTACATAAATAAAACAATTCACAGTTTCATTTTTGTTCTATGGTTCTATGCAAAACACACAGTCAAGGTTCAAATAGGTTATGATGACGCTATTGAAAAATGGGAAATTGTTTTTAACACAGATCATTTACAAGTGACAGATCACAAACCAGTCCATCACATGGGACAAACTCCATATCTTGTGCTGACCAGCAGGTCTCTGTGTTTTGGAGCAGAAGCCCGTTCAATCTGGACCTGAAGCTTCAGACAAGGAGTCAAGGGCTGTCTTGACTTAAACCAGCTAGGTACTAACGTATCTGGTAAATGCCAATAGACCGACCCCAAGCCCCGCCCCTTTCACCTGTCCAACCTAGTTACTGTAACTACGTTGGACAAAACAGCATAGTAACAAGAAAACAGTTGACAGAGCTTCTGTCGGATAAAAAAAACAAAAAGCCCAACTGTTATTGACGAAAGGGGGTGGGGCTTGGGATTGATCAGTCCCCCCCTTCCCCCAGAAAGAAGTATCCCACAAAAAGGAGTGTTCATGCACAATGATGGTTCTGAGATATGAACCAGTTATGTTAATAGCATAACACACAGTAAATAACCATACATGAAACAATTAACCTATCAAACTAGGCAAAATATTATCAAAATGATTGTTTTGAGAAACTTTAAATAATCTCAAGACCTTCCAGAAACATGTTGTGGCCCAGGGATAGTTGCCTTCAAACTCATTCCCACCCACAAACCCGCCCACGCTATCGCACAAGAGAAAGAGCTGTGCAATGTGCATCCTACTCAATTTGTGTTGAAGTTGAGCGCTGATATGCTTTATCCATTGTTCATGTAACTGTGAAGTTCACTGTAATGTTGCAGCAAACTAATATATATCAGAAGGTTAGGCACAGTTTCGGATGGTCAAGACCCAACAACAGTGACAGCAATTAGGAATAAATTGACTTTTAAAGGTGAAAGGCGGTTCACAGCATTTCATTAATACATATCCTGTTAGAATCTTAGCAACTCTCCTCCAGAACATAATCAACGTGACAATGTCAGTCACACATTCACACAAGAAACAGAAGCCTGTATATTCATGACCAAAGCAAAGTGGTGTTTTCGTTGACTAGTTTGATGTGTGTAGTATGTATAGTCAAAGCGTACGCTATGTACAAGTGTGGATGTTGGCGAGATGCTGCTGGCATTTCACTGGTCAAAGCGGACTAATCTTAATGGCAGACACAGAAGATTGGAGCGTCGCTCTGAGCCGTGAGGCTGGCACAATGGTTCTGCACGTGGCTTCGGACTCAACCTCCTTAATCCTCTACAGATTACATCTATGTCTTGCTCCCTTAGCTAGCTCTGGCTTTCTTCATTTCCTTTAGATGCAACGTTCCTTCGCTTTGCTTTTTTTGTGTTTCCGTCGTCGGTGAAAATCTATTCTCATTACGTCTTCATTAAGTGGTTATCGGTAAACACAGTCCCTCGTCTTCGTCAAGAAAGCTATAAACCCCGCCTGCACTGTTTAATGTGCCTACAACAGGTTTTAAGAAATACCTGAAGATTCTGCTGCTTTCCGATGTGTGCGTGTTTGTATGTGTCTGTGTGCATCATGCAATGTTTCATGCAACGTTTCTGCAGGTGTCTAAGCTCACTCACAGCGGCTAGTGTCTCTCTAACCTGTCTGTTGTGGCACTAGTATTCCTGCAGTTTTGTCTCTGTTGCAGCTACCGTGCAGTTCAAATACTGTCCTACACTGAACTCTGCACTCACAGCTTCCTACTGCCCTGCCTGTCTTCTGCATCAGTGTAATGTCCCCTTTCCATCAAAAGGGGGCACCGAGTGGAATCTAAACCCAGGTGTTAGTTTTTTTTTTTCAGAGAAGAAAATAGCAGGGAGAGAATTGTAGGAGAAAAGAAGCAGGGGCTAAAGGACTTCAGCCAAAGAGGAGATGCAGGGAGATGGTTAATGTGGAGAGAGATAGGAGAAAGATAACAGGCAGGATGGAGGGACGGGCGGATGAGGAGTAGGTGGTGTCGTCGTAGCCCGGGGGACACTCTAGCTCAAAGCAGCGGACGGTGGCATCTTCATTGCCGTAGTTGGACCAGTACTCTTCTGCGTCCAGCTTGGGCAGGGCCACCTCTTCCTCCGACAGTTCGTATTTGGAGGAGAAGGAGGTGGAGTCCTTTCCGGCGGAGTAGGGGAAAGCCTTGACCGTCTCCGAGCTCTTCTGGTACACGGCCTTAGAGGAGGCGGCCGGCTTCTGCTTGGAGAACCACCAGCGGGTCTTGGTGCTGAAGGTGGTCGTCGTGGAACCCGCCAAGGAGCCGGGGTCCGGTAACGGGCAGAGGGCGAAGTCCATCTCCCGGAGGAAACGGAGGTCCTGGCCGCGGCGTGGAGAAGGGGATGTGCACGTGAGGTCGGAGGACGAGATGCGAGCCTCGCGGAACCACTCCCACAGGGGACGAGCCTCGCAGCCGCAGGACCAGGGGTTGCCGTTGAGGCGGAGAAACTGGATGCCCTGGACGTCGCGCATGGTCTGGCCGGGGAGCTCGGCCAGGGAGTTGTTGAACAGGTAGAGGATTGTCAGGCGACCCAGGTCGCGGAAGGCCCGGCGGTTCACCTGACGGATGCGGTTGTCGTGGAGAAGCAGCCGGTCCAGGTTGACCAGGCCGCGGAACACGTTCTCAGACAGTGTGCGAATGCGGTTTCCGTGGAGGAAGAGGTGGGTTAGATTGACCAGATCTGAGAAGATGTCGTCCTGCAGGAAGTGGATCTGGTTATCCTGGTTAAAGTGAATAAAGGAGACCATTTAATCATCAGTGAAATTGATCAGTAAAAGCACGTTAAACAGACAGAAAAGCAAAGACAATTATTTGCAAGTTCAAATTATCTTTTTCTTTTTCGCTTCCACTGAAAGGCATTCTCTCTAATTCTAACATCTGTGATGTCTAGGTTGTATAGCGTTTTTCTGGCAGCTGGTTGTGTGTACAGACAACCCAGCGTACCTGCAGGTAGAGGAACTGCAGGCTGTACAGCTTGTGAAAGAGGTCATGGGGGAGAGCGGCCAGCTTGCAGTGGTGCATGTGCAGGCTCTGCAGCTTCTCCAGGCCCCTGAACGCTCCACCCTCCAGGCGCTGCAGAGGATTGTCTCCCAGGTCGAGCTCCTCCAACACCCTGAGGTTGCTGAAGGCACCGGCCTCGATCCATGTGATGTTGTTACTGTACAGCCATAACACCTGCCAGGGACGAATAGAAGAAGAGATAGGAAAATAATGGGAGGGTTAAAATTGTGCTCCCTCAGAAGTTCTGACCCCCCCACCCATTGAAACACAGTATGAAACCAAGCAGCATTGTTGTTGTGAGGCTTTTGCCTCTTAGTTTGTGTTCCTATTTATGGAGCCAGGGCTGTGCAGAAGTACTAGATTATTTTTTAAGCACACACAGAGAACGGTAAAAGAGCGAAATAGAAAGCGATATTTGGTGAATTTTACTAAAAGTGTATTAGCTTACAATTAGCTTGCAATAGCTGACTATACCTTATATAAAAGTTAACACCAGCAATAAACATAGATTAGTCTACATGTCAATGTTATAATCAATATGGGTATTATTCTCAAAAAATTCTATAAAAACATTAATAAATTATTAGAGTGATAGACTACCATTATGCCTAGATATTTTCTGTGCGTCATTGCGCAGACAGACATAATTATCCACGTGCTACCAGACGCATGTCCTCACCTGCGTCTCGAAACCAAAGGAGTCTGCCCGCAGCTCTGTGATGCGGTTGTTCTGTAGAAAAACGCGCTGCGAATCGTATGGCACGCCGGGTGGTACCGTGGTGAAGCTTTGCGACTGACAGCTGACGGTCATGGGAGCTGGGTAGCACACGCAAAGTTTCGGGCATGCCGTTGCTCCGGTGGGCTTCACCACAACCAACCACAGGATCAGCCACAATGAGAGTCCACCTGGTCAGAGAGAGAAAGGAGAGATGTTATTTCATGTAGCTTTGCCTAAATATAGGCTACTGCGATGTTAGACATCAATAACTTCCACCATCTGCCATGTGAGACTAATTTGAGTGCGTGCGTTTTTAGCCCCGCGAGTGGCACATTATGTATGTGTTTTCATTCAGAAGCTGTCTGTCATAGTGTGAAAGGACATGACGTGAATGCATTTATGACGTACGGAACTGCTGACAGAATTGTTGATGTCAAATGTGACTTGTTGACGGTGCCGGGGACATCTATACATTATATATCAGAGAACGTTGTAGAAATCATTCACCCAGTAATTTCCTAGAGTATAATATTACCGAAGCGGCCATTATAAACGCATTCAGGGTTGATATAATTCCATAAATATACGTCAACTTTATCTATGTTTTTCTATACGACTCTAATTGGGTCTTGGGTTATGGAAGATATAGGGGCTCTCGTCGTAAAACCGGTAATCAGACCTGTTCAGGTTCAGTTTTGTGCTTCATCAATAATCCAGGAGTGACTTGGCTAGCTCATATAACGAAACACAAACGGACCTCGCGGTACAAGTACAAATGCATTAAATAATAATTAACTTCCCATTCATCTTCTCTGCGCAAGATTTTCCAGAAGCTCACCTTCTGACCTCTTAACAAGTTGCACGATTAAGTGCGGGCGAGCCGAGGTGCATTGGCTGCTGTGCAGTAGGCGCGACCATTCAAATGAAAATGACACCTATGCAGAGCGGTTGGCGTTGCAAATGAATACTTATTTACAAGGATTCTGTCAGAATTAACAAAAAAGCAGCGTTTACGGATGGAAAAACTCGTATTTCTTTGCATACATTAAAGTTATGTATTGTGCATATACTGTAAGATTATTGCCAGGAATGTTAACGACTGTTATGTGAACGTAAGCAAATATACATCAAATACAGATTTGAGTCACTATCAGGTTAACTGGACGAGAGCAAAATCATTTGGTAATTTGGATGTGGTCAATACATTATTATAATCATAGGCTGGTAACATATAGGCAACATGGCTATATCAGTGGACCACATTTTACAGGCCTATACGCGACAGCTGTGAAGACGGGAACACAAATAAATTACTCACCATTAAAGGTAGGCCTATGCCCGCTGAAGCTACGAGCGCTTCTTACAGTCCTACGATTCTCCATCTCGAACCAAAGCCGAAAGCGAGTTAGCCTGAGCGGCGTGAAGAGCCTGCTTGCTGCTATCTCAGCTGAAGTTCAGCTCTGGTGAGCGAGTCGATGAGACTTCAGTAAGTGACGGTCTAACTTCCCGAGAATCGGTTTATACTCGCGGTGAGCTCTCACCCACGGTCGTGGGCAGCGCAGGAATCTCTAGCGCGTCACCCTTTGTCTAACCAGACAGGCGAGGGCGGGGGAGGGACCGAACCGATGACGGAAGGGGGGTGGGGGGACGGGTTAATTAGGATTGTGATGTGTTTGTATGTGTGGTTTATCGGGGGTGCCGGCACGATTCCAGAACCTCGCCGTTGTTTGGTTTGGAGCACACTCGGGGATTGGAGGAGGAATTAATTGGCAGAAAAACCAAACTCATCTAGCTCATTGTGTGTAGGCCATATCTCAAAAGATGAAGATGAAAGAAGAACCAAAATCAATCATTTAAAGTAGGCTGTTGATCAATAGACGGAATGCCATCTTTACGCACATTTTACGCACTGGTTGAAAGCGCAAAACAATTACATTAGGCTACATTTACATTTAAACTGTATATTTGTAGTATTATAATTTAAATCAAAATGATGGAATATGGCTTTATAATGCGCAGATGTTCGCTGATCAAGAACCATGTTGTTTTTATACAAACCGCACGCGCCGTTACGCACAATCTGATGTGCCCCCACCTCCACCGCGAAACAATCATCATCAACAGAAACCATTTCTCTTGATAATGTTTATTAAATATACAGGCGAAGTCTGAGAGGTGCAGTAACCTAAGAACATACTAGAGATCAAGGTCACACGTTCTTGGTCAAACACAGCTGCTTACTAAACTGTATACTTACGATGATTCGCGGGGGGTTGTGGAAAGGGGGCTATCTATGTGCAGTACTCCATGTTTAAGCGTGGGCGCGCTGTTTTTAGTCAGTACTGACTCCGCTTTCGTGGCACGGGTCAAGCATGGTCTCTGGTGCACCGTGATGCATCAAATGTTCTCAGAGGGCCGATACAGTCACGAAATCTGCCGCTCCGTGGAAGGTCATACAAGCTGTGTGCCATGAACATGCCATAAGTCTTGTGCCTGTTTGTGCATGAGATGTGTGCGTGTCTGTGTGGGGAATTCACGTTGTGTTTTTGCCCTGGGGTTGCAGAGGGAGGCAGGCAGCTTATAGTCATTAATGGTCTCCACAGGGGAGATGTGGGAGAGAAATGTGTGGTGTGTGTGTGTGTGTGTGCGCGCGTGTGTGTGTTTGTGTGTGTGTGTATGTGTGTGTGTGTGTGCGTTTACAGTATCCTGTATATGATGGGCAAAGATACTATATTCATAATCGTTGTAATGACAGTTATATGTTGCATAGATGTTAATACAAAAAGTCAGGAAGAACTACTTGTGCTCAGCATATAAATCTGTGTTCACACACATACACACACGCACGCGAACACACACACTTACACACGCACGCACACACACACATGCACCTATCATCTTCTCACTAGCCTGCCACATTGATGTGAATCACTGGCATGGCATTTGATCTCATGTAAACACAGCATGTTTGCAAGCTCTGTCTTGAGTTGGAAACTTTAAACATGCCCTGCTGATACCCTCCATACAAAACCCCACACACACGCATGCATACACGCACAGGCGCACATGTGCAAACACACACACAATCCACACATAATCATCTCTGATTGCCTCTCTTTCACTTGAAGACATGACTGTGTGCATAGATGGACATGACAAAAAAGTGAAAATTAGCATACACACACATGCATATAATTAAATGCAGAATGTTTTCACTATGCTATAGTGAGTTTAAAGCTGTGTACAGCTCAGTGACTCACAGACAGACATTGTGGGTAGAGGTCTGATGAGCAATTGTTCAAAACTAGTGATGATTTAAATGCAACGTTTTAATTTGAAGCTCGGAATATGAAGTTCAGCATTACTCATATCAGCCGCTCTCAGGCTTTTTAGCCTTTTTCTTTTTAAGAAACTGAAGGCACTGTCCAAATTCTAAGTACTCTTTCATGGCCATATAGGTAACGATACTGTACAGATTATTCACAATTGCAACACATAACAAGTTTCCATATGGTTGAAGAGCACTGAAGCAGGAGTCAAACCCACAACCTCAAGGGTACAAAACAAGCACATATTGCACATCCTAAACTCGGGCAGGCAGGCACATAGTTAACAGTCAGGGATGGGAAGTGAGTAAAAAGAAATAGTAACTGAAATCCATTACAGTTATCAGCTAAATTGTGGAATCAGATTTGTTATTTAGTTAGTTAAATTAGATGTTTACTTCTAGAACTACTTTCTAATTGAAAAGGTAAGTTTGCAGATGACAAATGCATAAAACAATGAGTTCTTCTTTTATTAACCTTTCATAAACATCAGTCAATATTTGAAATAAAGTCCTACTTTAATCTGATCCCCGGAGCAACAGAAATGGTCACAAAAATATAAAGATTTGGCTCAACAATAAATTGCTTTCGATGCATTTCAAAGAACAATGTTTAGGCATGAAGTAATCTAAAAGTAATGTATAAAGTAAACAGATGATGTGGCTACATTTAGGTAATCCAAAAATTACGTTACTGATTCAAATTTTAGTCTGGTAAAAGGGAAAATGCAAAACTCCTCACAGATTTCCAGGCTGTCACTGAAAAATAGAACAAAATAGAACAGAAACGTGTATAAAAGGCTACATTGGAAAAATGACATGTGTGCCCAAGACATTAACATGCTAAGGAATGCTATTGAGAGTTGTTTAGGCCTCACCTGCTGCCTTTGTTTACAGTGAATTCAAACAACACTTGGCATCAGACATACTCAGTAGCATAATACTGTATCTAATTAAGGCAGCAGGTGGCCTAACAGTCATTTTAAAGTCCATTACACTGTATATATTTCCCTTGGCTGCATTGCCACACATAACGGGGAAACATATGGGTGCTGGTCTGCTCCAGTGATGTAACTGTGAAGTGTGACGTGTGAGTGTGCCTCCTGCACAAACTGCCTGCCTAACTCTGTGTGTGTGTTATAAAGACATTCACTCCAGCTCCTTGGTCTCTCCTGTCACCACAACGAACAGATGAAAATAGACAAATCACACATCACCTCATTATCGTTATTTTTACCCTCTCCGTCCTCCGCAGTCGATTTCCGTCCTACATCATGTATTCACATACGCCCTTTTCTTTTTAATAAGCGATGACTGGGATGTGATCATCGATGACTCAAAAGGGGCAAAACTTGTTGTTTAATGGCTTGCACACACACACGCACGCACACACACACACGCACACACACACACACGCACACGCACACACGCACACGCACACACGCACACGCACACGCACACGCTCTCTCTTTGTGTGTGTCTAGGACTCATGTGTCTGTCGTCTACAAATGTGGGTGCCCCGATAAGTGCTGTGAATTATTATTAGTATTATTTATTATTATTATTAGAATTATTAGAATTATTGCACAGCAATGATTTACTGTTAATATGCAGGTTGTTTATTATGAATAATATTGACATTACATTTGATGCTCTCCATTTCAAATCATGTCAAGTGAATGTGTGAATGCACACCCACAGTTAAATAAGTCTCATGTTATCTTACAGGCAAGGATCCTATGAGGCCCCTTGGCACAAGCTTCTTTGGATATATATATACCGACGATGCTATTTAACATTGTTCCCGTACAAGCCTGAAACTGATGTGTTCAACTCTTATTCCTAGGTCAACCTATACAAAATATATAACATTTTATAACAACATATGGTATATATAAAGGTATATCATTTTATGAGAAGAGGACTCAAAGAACATGTAAAACGCATACAGGATTTACAACCACTATAGGCTACATCTGATTGGATTACATTTATCAGAATGGCTTCATTGGTTTAACAATTTTTATTTTTTAAATATAACAGGGTCAGTGGCTTTTCTTCCAGAATAATGTATGAAATTTTCATGTTGTTAGGAAATGATTATTGCCTAAATGTTTTTACAAAATATATTAAATGTACAAAATATATTATTTGCTTTTATAGATAAATCAAGTAAATTATTAAGTTACATTTGCATTTGTGTGAGGTACAAACCTACAAAATAGCTTGTTCTCACTAGCCATATTTATCTTCACCTGTTTTCTTATTAAAATGCAACTGCTAGCTCACCATCAGTGAATAATGTGGCTGCATGCAACTCAATAGTGTATATGGAGTAGAGAGCTTGTTGTTTTTTGACCAAATATTAAAACAGGGCATGATCAAGATGCTACGCTATGATTTGTGGTGCCACACAACAGCTACCCTGTTTAAACACTGCAGCCTCTGGAGTTTACAGAAAATGTTGAAA
This sequence comes from Typhlichthys eigenmanni, assembly GCA_027564635.1. Classification (NCBI taxonomy): domain Eukaryota; kingdom Metazoa; phylum Chordata; class Actinopteri; order Percopsiformes; family Amblyopsidae; genus Typhlichthys; species Typhlichthys eigenmanni. The sequence goes on along the minus strand of JAODUK010076004.1, from coordinate 5,155 downwards.
GGTACGATAAACAAAACACATTCAGTGCGCGTAAAAACACGTTACTGTAATGAAATGGCCCCTAATGGTCAGAGGCCCCATGTACCTGGTCCATAATCCAGCCTTGCTTACATGTAAGGTAATAAATAGGTAAATACGTTTGGTTATAGAAAGCAATTCAAAAAAGCCAAATGCCACCATAAGTGTTACAGCAGAGGGCGCCATTCTTCAAAAATCCAGACCAACAAAGGTTATACATTTGTTATATTTGTAGCCTATATACACCGATATTGTAACCCAGTTATTACTTAATATGCTTCTAATTGTGTATAGGCTTGTTCTGATGCTGATGTGTATTTACAAGGCCGTGTGACCATGACACTACTATGACCATAGAGGAACAACACTACTGTATATCCATGAGTACTATGGATGGAATGTTCTAGGAAGGTACACGTTACATTTGGTAAAAAGGGCAAATGAGCTGTCCTTCACGTAACTGCATGTGTATATATAATCATATATACACATACACAATATATGTATTGTCACGGCCCTGCTTTGTTTTAGCAGGCCTGTGGTCTGTATTTGCTGTAAAGGTCCTAATTAGGCTGATTAAGGGCACCTGGGCAGATCACTTATAGAGGTGTGTTGCAGCACACTGTGAGAGAGTGACTCTCCTGGCACCACACATGCTGTTGTTGGTTTGTTTCTTAGTTTGGTTTGTTTCTTAGTTGGGTTAGCATGCAACACGCACCACATATATTCAGTACATACACCTACAGACATTCACACCTCATTCTAGGTGATTCTGTTTGTTAGTTAAGTGTTTGGTTTGTTTGGTTTGCGGCCCATGAGACAGGTCGTTACAGTATCCATGTAACGATTGAAATATCTAAATAAACTTTAAAGAAATGGATCACACGCCATGGCACCTTAACAGTCTGCCACACAGTCTGTACACTGTACATTTGGAAAACAAGAACAATAATAATAAATACATAAATAAATAAATAGGCCTACTTACATTGGTAAGCCTACTAGCGGAAGACCAGGTATGACCAAAATGTAATATGTTAATATATTTATGACACAGAACAAGTAGTTTATCACTCCCATCATGATTCCTTCCAAGGACCCCTTATGGGTTCGTGCCACCATAATTGCAGTATATATATATTTCAGTTAGTACTATATTCAACTTTCTTTTTTGTGAAATTACAATAATTACTATTAAACTGTATATATAACCATGTATCCATGTGGTCCAATGTATTCAATTAATACCCATTTTAATCTGCAGAAAACACAATTTATACATGTTACACGAAGCATGGTTTTATTCACGAGTTAAGTACAATAAAATATATATTTTTAAATCTCAGTAAAAATAATACAATGTTCTTGGTGTAGGATATTTCCCTTCATATACAGTATATATAATGTGAAACATTATATAGTACTATAAACACTATATTGACTGTATTCCTTTAAAATACTGTTTTCTTTAATAGCACCAGTTAATGTAGAAGCATACAAGAAGCCATATACTGTACATGCACACACACACACACGCACGCACACACACACATTAAGATAAAATATTTTATAAGACTGCCAGTGCATGTTGTGTTAGGAGCTAACGGTATCTATTATAAGCTCTTCTGCTATTTAGGATACATCTGAGTACACAGAGGTGCATCTTTGGTCCCCTTTACAGAACGAGCTGTCTTCACGTAACTTTATGGGAGCCACGGCGCTTACAATGTAGGTAGACATTTAAGGGATGGATGAAGGCCACAATGCTGAGCAAGATCAGGCCAATGTTCACCTGGAAACAGAGCGAAGGAAGGAGGGATTTAAACCAGTGGTGTGAGGAAAATAAACAACAACAACAACAACATTAATGTAACCATTAATGGATCCACATGGCACACGACACACCGGCAAAAGATTTCTGGACGGCAAGTCAGACGGAAAGCAGTTTCTATGGTGATGTCGCATTGTTTACCAATTATTTAATACAAATACATTCGATACAATTATTTAGCGGCAAATGTTTTATGTGGTGTATTTCTAGTATTCGAGTGTCGCCGCACCATCAGTATTAGCTTCTCGTTGTCGATGTTCTCTCCGTGTGTGAGGGAGCTAAGAACTAAGGGTTCTAAATGACGTCGCCATGGATGGCATAATGTTAAAAAACGTCATCTTTGGACGGCATGTCTTTTACTACCGGGCCACAACTCATTCTGCCGTGCTGCTATTGTCCGCTAACATGATATTCGGTTTGTCGTATGGTAGCCAGCCGCTCGGTATTCAAGTATGGGAAGGGGCGCAAACTCACCCACATTGGGTCTCCCCCGAAAACCCCCTTTACCAGGGCAAAGCAGGGGTACTGCAGTAAGGAGAACACAGCGGACAAGGCCATTATCAGGCCATAGAGCTTCCCGAAGTGGCGCGATGGGAATCTACATGCACACACACACACACACACACACACACACACACACACACACACACACACACAGGGATGAGAAGGAGAGAAAATGGTCCCAATACATTTCTATTATCAAAATTACATTTTCTATTGTTATAATAATGTAACAACACCTTTATCAACCTACTAATAATCAGGTAATACAATTGCAATAACCTGTGTCACCTATATACCTATACACCTATATATATATATATATATATATATATATATATTGCTTTAAAATTATCAGGGATTTGGTTTCAGCTTTTGCCTGGTTATTGATATAGTCATAGTGTGTTGCACATGTCCATGTGTGTGTGAGACACTCACGCTATGCTGATGAAGGCTGCGTTGCCTCCATACAGGAATGAGCGGTTGAGCACCTGCAGGACGAAGGTGAGGTACTGCAGGGGGAGGAGTCGGATGGAGGCGCACACTGAGAATAACACACACTGCAGCACGGTCAGGAAGAGAGAGAGCACAGAGGACTGCAGGTCTGCCTCCCGATCACTCACTCCTAGGGACACACACACACACACCCACACCCACAAACACACGCGCACACACACGCGCACACACACGCACACACATGTCAAAGGCAGCGTTAGTTATTCTTGAGAACTTTTGCTAACTTTGAGCTCAAATCAAAAGAATGTCCCTCTGCAGCACCGCCTCAGCCTCACACATTGAAATGCATTGTGAAGCAAACGGCTTTGTTGTGGTGAGTGCCTTGTGACTGGCACTTTGTGTATGCTCCTATTTATGGAGCCAGGGCTGTGTAGAAGTACTACAAGGTAAGCAAGCAAAATTTGAGGCGATATTTTGGCAAATTTGACAAAAAGTGTATTTGCTTACAATTAGCTTGCAATAAGTGACTATACCTTTGCATGCGTGTTTATGTAGGTGCAGGTTACCTGGGCCAAGGGCCTTTCTTTTGTGTCTGTCGATGATGAGGCCATTCCAGGGAGCACACAGCACCCCACAGAGCTGGGTCATAGCGAAGGCATTGGTGTACTGGCTCACTGGGTGAAGACACGCACACATTCATGGCGTGTCACATCCATCATTCTTCATGGGGGCTTTGTGAGACTAATTCAAATTTTACAGGAATAGCATTTAAAAGGTAAAGCCACCTAGGATACCGTATGTTGCCATATGGCAACCATTTATTTAGGAATAGTGTTATTCTATTGCATTTTTTCCACCAATAGTTATGGATAGATACACTGTTGTAATATGATACCAAGGCGTCTCGTATTATACTGTTGGTTTCACTGGGAAATCCCATGTTTTATTTTACAGTAATAGCACAAAAAAGTGATTTTATTATTTGTATTATTTCATTATGACAAAGTTACCATTATGCAGCTTTATATACACATAGGTGGACCGTGTGTGCGTGTGCGTGCATGCTTCTATGAATGTATATGCTTTACCCAGCGAGGGCTCCCCATCTGTCAACCTCTGCAGCATGGGGTTGAGGGTGCCGATGAACAGGTAGTGTCGCAGCTGCATGACTGACAGCCACAGCAGTTGCCACACAAAGAACTTAGACAGCACACACTCGCGGAAGCTCTTCTCTGAGGGACACACAGAGGTATGACATGTGTTAGGAGGACGTAATTGACAGGAAGGAAGTACCAACCGGCGCTGCGAACGTTTTGCTCCAAGCGCAACGGGAAATATGTTGTATTAAAGATACATAAATAGATTATGTTTAATAGAGAACAGCTTGTTTAGAGTGACTTTGAATGCCTTTGAATGGTGTAAATGTGTGCAATTTTTACTCTAACACGGTTCTCAAGCGCTAACAAATACTGCGAACACACAATACACAGTGCACACCATCCGCCACGTCCTTGATAACTAGTTTCTCCTCCACAATGAAGTTCTGTTGTATGTTCCTCTCCACTGCGTCCTGCTCTAAGTTGAACGTCTTGGATTTTCCACAGGTCAATCTGAGGGGATAAAGAGGGGTTACAGGAAAACATATATATTTTTACCATGAATACTTTATTAACCCAAATAAAGTAAATGTATTACTTTATTATGGTCTGTGATTTTTGTACACAGACCATAATAACAGTGACTAGCTGTAACATTATCTATGGTATTCTTACAAGAAAAATATTCACATGGATGTCACGACCATAGACCGTATAAATGGACAAACCCTCCGGGACGTCACCCATAGGTGTTCTTAAGAACGGGATTGAAAACAGCTGTGCTGGCTCTGGCCGTCGCCATATTTGCAGGACCTGACACTCCCTGTAAAGCCCCCCTAACCATTACAATGGTATAAATGTATGGCTAATATATTTGTAACTTTAAAAATCACAGCACAGTTGTTAACAGAGAGACTAACATTGGAGTCTATGACGAATTGACTCCCTTTTGCAGCCAGCCTCAAGTGGCCATTTGAAGAACTGCAGCTTCTCAGCACCAGAGGTTCCTAGCCTCGCGAGACCATCCTGATCTCGCAAGCTTCAGTTTGACTTCGCCGCGAGAATCAGTCTGGAGAGCTTAGAAATCGTGGTGTTTCAGGTCCGTTAACCCAGTCTGTTGTCAATAAGCATCGTAGTTTAGCTACGGGCCTGGTTTAGTCTAGATTAAACAATATGGTGTAACCTAGGTTAATAACGATAAACAAACAAAAGGTTAAATATAATTTCATTGGTATAAATTGTCATAGTATAT
>JAODUK010075993.1:0-15934 GCA_027564635.1 Typhlichthys eigenmanni | reverse complement strand
CTGTGTGTTGTGTTATTTTGAGGGGACAGCAAATGTACACTGTTCTACAAGCTGTACAATCACTACTTTACATTGCATAAGTGTAATTTCTTCATTGTTGTCACATGAAAAGATATGATCACATATTTGCAAATATGTGAATGGTGTGCTCACTTTTGTGAGATACTGTATATATGAGATGTATTTATTAAGACTCAATTAACTTATTTATTGCTATAAATTTTATGAAACTGTGTTCTTATGTTTTTATTTATTTGAAATACTGTTTAATCCTGGATCGTGCCAAATGATTTGAATGGAAATCAAACTGGATAAACTAGAACATTCATCTGTATTGTTTCAGAAAGATTCCACAGTATCGCAAACCCCATACCAATGGTATCCATTTTCAGGACATTTTAAGACAGGCGAGGAATATAGCACTTTCAACAAAACTCTGCCTTTAGATAATTGAGCAATGCCAGTTTTTCTTTTCCTACCAGACATTTGGGGTTGTGGGAGCTGAGTCAGATATTTGCTCGTCTTGATAGAAAATACTGCATGAAGCCAGTTTATATACAGTATATATTTTAATAACAGCAGTGTTTGTTGACAGTAATTTTCTTTGATATGTAGGTGCCATTGAGCAACGGTGTACATAATCTGCTGCTATGCTTGCTTATAATATTGTTACGTTACCTGAAAGACTGAGCAAAAGCTTTGTAGTGGTTACTGTCCAAATGGGCTTTAGTTTTCCTGGAATAGCCTGTGTTTCTGATGGGACAGCTCACTGGCGGGAGGTTAGAAAGTGATCCTAGTACGACACTAAACAAATACATCATATATATAATGGCAAATATATCTTTGTGTTTAGGACCATTTTAAGAAGCTACGGCTATGATTTTAGCTAGCTATGACTGTCTAAACTCCACATTAAACACCAAACATTTAAACAAAAGCAGACATTTTAATAATGTATGAGTAAGGAGGGGAGGATAGGCTCGTGGTTTCTATCTATAACCTACAGTACATCAAAGTATTAAATGTGTTTGTGTGCCAAAATAATGGCTTCAAGTTTAACCTATAAAGCCTTTGGGATGGTCTTAATGTTCGCATGGATTTGGGACCAGGGTATCTACCCAACAGTAGCCAAGCAAGCTTTAGACTATAATCCCCCTGCACACAAAATAAATCCACTGCATCAAGCATAATTAGGCCAAACACTAGTGGGGAAAAAAACACCTTTATCACAACATACTTTAAATGGATGACCTTTAATAACTTGTGTGTATGCCTTTAGAAGACTTCCCAGCAGCCTTCAAAAAAACCTTGTTACTTGTATGTCAAGGTGTGTAAAACTAACTGCTACTACTAACTACGAAATGTCATTAGTTTCATGTTTGTCTTCACATCAAAACCGGGAGTGAGAATGAAAAAAGAAAAAAAACAAGCACATCAGCTGAGCAACACAAAAAGTAAAGGTGTCAGAATCTATAGGGTAAACATTATGAATCACACTAGTTTTCACTCAATGCTGTGTTGGCACCTCATCTGGCCTTTGTTACTGAACCAAAGCTCTTCAACTATTTTTGTACTATAATAATTTTATAACGTTTTACATAATTAAAATGTTTTTTATTAAACCAAGTGTCTCCTGATTTTAACATGATGTATTATATACACGAGGATATCTGGCTTGCCTATTCCTGAAATTGTAATTCACCAAAGGATGTAAACAGATGAATGATTGCTCAAAAACATCTTATAGTATCCCCTCCTGTTTTGCATTCCTGAATACTGGCCCAGGGTCATACAGAAAAATAGGGCTATCTGTAAAGCTTGATTGTCAAGGTGTTTACACAATTGTGTGTGTACATACATACAATACATACATTTGTCACAGTGTGTATAATCACTTTCTTAATTTGTGGCAATTTTGTGTACAACTAGCTGTGGGATGCTCTCAACTGAGTTAATATGGGCCAACGATGAACTTTGAATCAGAACGGTAATTTGAGAGACGAATATAACATAAGACGCAAGATTGATGGTTCGAGAGTTTCATTGTAAGAAGTACATTGAATGTTGTTAAAACCCTCGACTACATCTTCATGAATATTAAGCATGCAGTATGATGGTCAACATTAAATAATCCATGTGCATGTATTGTTTTACACAGATCAGTTTTGAATGAGATTGAACAATTAAATCTCATTAGTTACAGGCAGGCACTGCAGCCTCTGGTCGCTGACATAATTGAGAACAGGCCAGGGGGATTAGGATGCAGGCCCAGTGTAAGCCCTGTTGATATAAAAACTAAATTGTTTTATGGCAAACTGGCCAAAGACCAGATGAGCAGATTTTAAGGCTTTCTGTGGGCACAACCATTTTGGAGAATAGTTAACTTGAAACTAGCATTGGTTTGAGACTGAAAAGTACTGAGGGACTGGCACTACTCTACCCTGTCTCACAGCATTTGTAGGGACACATTTGTTTTCTCTGTCCCCCTCCAGCCAGCTTGGCCTGTATATTGTTATAGCCAAAGGTTCCATTACAGTATTGTAAAATGAACACAACGGATCGGGTCTATGGGGTGTGTTGTAACTTTGTCCACTGGAATAATTACAGACATTTTAGACACTGAAGTTAAATAGAAAACTGACAAATTACACTTTAAACTAGCATGTTTTTCAATTAAATCTTTCTTCAAAACATACTGCTTATTACTAATGCAGTGCATGTTGGGCTCTTGAAGGCACGTCATCTTTATTTTTTTATAAAAAATGTATATATGTAAGAGCATTAACTTACAATAAGTACACAATCAGCAGGAAAAAGCAACATTACAATACTATGTCTTAGATCTTGCGTTTCTTCCACTCTGGTTCCTTATCGGCCTCCTCATCCTCCTCTTCCTCCTCTGCAAACACAGGATTTGGCTGGGTCCTGGGAAAGGGGGGGTAATAGACTTATGATAGTAAATGGGGGTTGAGGCATATTATACTCTTTACTTCTACTGGGACCACCAGAGCATTCAATATACAATATATTTGTGTAATATATTTAGTTTAACTTTAAACATTAAAATAATCAACAAATATAAGTTTCGATGATAAGTCAAAGACCTGTATGTACTGCGTTGTAGAGAAATTTTCTGATATTAAGAGACTGCTCCGGTCTGTACCACTTTGTATCTTAAGGGGCAAGGTGAGTCACTAGCTTCCAGACTGCCCTCATACAAACATTAGAAGAAATAAGCAGAGAGATACTCATTTATTTATTATAAGAACGGCGACACTGCTGGCAACATCATCATCATACGTACATGAAAAATATTTATTTATAGCAAATGTCTTAATTACACAAACATTGGGCATATGAATCATTTCATATGAAAGTATTTATAAATGATTGCTGATTGCACAAGGAAGTGAATATGTAGCATATAGTAATATGTTAAAGGCATATACAGTATGGGCTATAAAAAATATTTTTTGTCAATCTGTAAATTACACTGAACATTGTTCTAGTGAAACTATAGCCTAGTTGGTTCATACAAGACTACAGCCCGAACTCTATATGCCCTGGAAATCCAGTGCACTGGTGACGCGTGTTGCTTGATGCTGACTCAAAGTTTCTTCTAGACTGGTAAGTAAACTCTTACAAATGCAAATGTTCATAATGACCTTGTTGGAGAATTCAAAGCCGTTTTTCTCGCCAGTGTGTGTTCCAAGCACACCCCAGAATCAACATATGATTATTTACAGTTGTGTGGGGGTAGTCTATAAGTTAGAGTTTGTTAATTGTTCCTGTCTGTTATTATTTTGCCATGCTGCGTCTGTGTTCTGTTTTCTGTCGGGTTTCCAACAGTAGCTGCATTGTGCTATTCTTGCCCAGATTCTTGCCTAGATGTTTAAATCAGACACTTCCGTTTATGGTTGCGAATTAGATAGACACATACCACGAGTCTCCGACCAGCAAATAAAATATTTACCCTTAAAAAGTCCCTAATAATATTCAAAGCAAAAAAACATGGAACGATGGCAACAAGACGCAAAGGCCAAAATCAGATATTCACCATAATACGAAGCAACCAGCGACAATGGTCGTCAATCGCTAGCTGCAAAACACAGATGCAAGATCACTGCTAACTTCCGATAGCAGTGAGTCTAGGAAAATGGACACGACAAGAGGATATGTTTCTAGCCATTAAGTCTTTCAGGCAGAAAGTATTGCACAAGTAAGACGCATAAGTGACAGAATAATTAACTGTGCAAATCACAGCAAAAGTCACTCACCTAGAAACTAAAGTGAAATTACTCACTGAAAAGAACGAGGACCTGGAGAATCGCTCACGTCGTTCCAACATCCCCTCTACTATTTCTTGAACTTCCAGAAATAGTAGAGGGGAACTGTTGTAGAGAACTGGATCCCCAAAGTCATGGGAATCGAGCATTCCCCACACCGGTGAAGATAGAGCGAGCACACCGCATCCCGACTGGTCCCGATTACAAGCTCTGCACGGTTTCCTCGACCCCTGATCATGACGTTTTTAAATTTAAAAGACAAAACCTATTTAATGAAAGCCACATGTATAAAAAACAAGGTTATGTACAAAAATCAGTAATTAAAATTTTTCAGAAGTGCAATGCCAAGGCCTATAGCGCGGTGAAACAGATGCTTCACTCAAATGGGATTAAATACGGCTTACAATTCCCTGCTAAACTCTGCATCATACATGGAGGAAAATACATTACTTTTCGGCCTCCTCAAGTTGTATTCATGTTTCTCCAAAATAAAAACACAACAACGCCCTCTCCGGGAACCATCACCTTATTGTGGTAGAGAGATTATTGTGTCCCTATGATCCTGAGAGCTGTGTTGTCTGGAGCCTTGTGCTCCTGGTAGGGTCTTCTTGGAGCCAGGCCCAGGGCTCGCTGGCGAGAGCGCCTGGTGGATGGGTTTGCCACAAAGCCCAGCTGGGCACAGCCAGAATAAGCAACGTGGCACCATCCTCCTCTTCATCCATTGGGCCCACCACTCGTGGGAGGAACCGTGGGATATGGGTGGCAGCGAAGGTCAGGGCCCTCGAGGACCAGGCCCAGGCGGCAGAGGCTGGCTCTAGGGACGTGGAACGTCACCTTGCTGTGGAACTTGAGGAAGCTGGAACTTGTGCGGGAGGTAAATCCCTACCATTTATATCTGGTGGGGCTTACCTCTACGCACAGTCTTTGTTCTGAAACCGTACTCCTGGATAGGGGATGGACTTTATTCTACTCTGGAGTTGCCCAGGGTGTGAGGCGCCGGGCGGGTGTGGGGATACTCACAAGTCCCCGGCTGAGTGCCGCTATGTTGGAGTTTACCCTGGTAGACGAGAGGGTCGTCTCCCTGCACCTATGGGGGGAAAAAAAAACTGACAGTGCATATGAACTGAACAGATGTTCGGAGTATTCTGCCTTCCTGGAGACCCTGAATGGAGTCCTGTATGTGACTCCAATATGGTACTCCATAGTTCTACTGGGAGACTTCAACGCTAACGTGAGCAATGATGGAGATACCTGGATAGGAGTATTTGGGAGAAACGGCCTCCCTGAGTTTAACCCAAGCGGGCGTTTGTTGTTAGACTTCTGTGCTAGCCATATACTGTCTATAACAAACCATGTTCAAACATAAGGATGCTCATAAGTGTACGTGGTACCAGAGCACCCTAGGCCGAAGGTGGATGATCGATTTTGTGATCACATCATCTGATCTGAGGCAAAATGTTTTGGACACTCAGGTGAAGAGAGGGGCAGAGCTGTTAACTGATCACCATCTGGTGGCGAGTTGGGTCAAGGGGTGGGGGAAGACTCTGGACAGACCTGGTAAGCTCAAACGGGTAGTGCGGATAAACTGGGAACATCTGGTAGAGGCCCCTGCCTGTGAGATCTTCAACTCGTACCTCCGGCGGAGCTTCTCTGGCATCCCTGTGGAGGTTGGGGACATTGAACCTGAGTGGGCAATGTTCAAAGCTTTCATTGCTGAAGCTGCAACGGAGAGTTGTGGTCTCAAGGTCTTAGGTTCCTCAAGGGGCGGTAAACCTCGAACATCGTAATGACACCGGTGGTCAGGGAAGCCGACCGACTAAAGAAGGAGGCCTTCAGGGATATGCTATTCCAGATGACTCCAGAGGCGATTGCAAGATACCGACAGGCCCAAAGGGCTGCAGCCTCTGCTGTTAAAGAGGCAAAACAACTCTTTTGGTTGGCACCAAGGTGTTTCTGGAAAACCATCCACCACCTCGGGAAGTAGGATGCCCTTAACTGAGGAGGTAATTGGGCGGTGGAAGGAACACTTTGAGGAACTCCTGAATCCAACTAACACGCCCTCTATGGTAGAGGCAGAGCTGGAAACTGATGGGGAAGCTGTGTACGGATTCTTGGCAGTAAGTTGGACTCGTTTCAGGTGGGGGTTGGCTAAAACCTTAATTTAAATAAGTAAATATAAAGACGATCCACAATTATATAATAACATTATCCTAACACTCGCATTATTTAAAGGGGAAATCATTATGGGAGATTTTAATAGTAAACTGAACCCAGATGTCGATCGCAATGTTGGCCAAGACCTTTCCCACAATCAGTCTAGAAAGATTATTAACTGTATGAATGAGTTGGGCCTTTGTGAGGTATGGAGAAAACATAATCTGCATAAAAAGGAATTCTCCTATTCAGCTACACACAAGACATTGTCACAGCTAGATTTCTTCTTGATCATTCATAATTATCAAAGATTGAAAAGTGTTATTATAGTATTTATTATAATAGCATAATAATTTCTGACCATGCTACAGCATCTCTGGAATACAATATATAAAAAAAATTGTGGACCTCCTGGATAGAGATTTGATACCAAGCGGCTACCGGATCTGTAATTTATACGCTTTATTGATCAACACATAGAACTGTTTTTCACATTACATGTTTGAAACCTCATCTTTAATTAGATGGGATACATTTAAGGCTTACATCAGAGGACAGATTATTAGCTATACCAGTTATAAATCCCAACAATTCAAAAGAAAACTGATAAAAATGTAAAAAGATAGAAAAGGCATTAGAAAACGAGATTATAACTAAGATAACTCCATTAATTGAACATAAAATAACTATACTTAGAACATATTATAATGAACGTATATAGTAAACTAGGCCTTAACTAATTTCAACAGATTAAAACAATAATTCAACGGAACACGGCTCCCTCGTTGGCGGCATTGGTGGTTTCTCTGTCCACTGACTGACCGGCGCTGCGATCTGACTCTAATGCGGAGGCCAGGGCGGCTCCAGTCCACTCGCACAGGGTTGATCCGTTGGATGGGTGCGATCCCGGTGGCTTGAGTGGTTGTCCGGTATGCATGAAAGTGGACGTGGCAGAAAATCTGCCAGTACCGGTGCTGATTGGTCGAGACTGCGCCCTCTTCAGCCGATACTGGAAGATTTTCTACCAAGCCCACTTTCATGCATACCGCCCCTCTGAGACTGAATGTGCACGGTGCGCATAGAGTACGTGCGGGAATCCCCATGTACTTCTTCTGAGGTGGTATCCCCCCCGAGGTGGGCTTGGATCAGAGTTACTCTGCTGCCGCTTTCCAGTAATGCCTCCGTGTCGTGGGTGTTTACCTTGATCGGTACACGGGGAGCTGACACTGTGTCGTGAGCCCAGCAAGACGTAACATAGAGACTGGAACCTAGGGCTGGACAATAATCCAATATCAATATTTTTTTCATTGGTGATATGATTTTTAAACTTATTTCCGGTATTTCGATATACATTACACAATGACGGGCGCAGAAGTCAGTTGTATTTAAGGCGAACTATGTGCATTGTTGACTTGCACTAGACACGCAGCCAGTGCCAAACAGTAGTGGACTGTTTTCACATGCCAGACAATATGATTAACTCTCTTACCCAACAGCAAATGTAACAGAAAGGCTTAATATTATGTATTATACAGCTTCCTCCGCTAACAGTCAGTCACGTCTTCTGTGAACTGCTAGCTTACTAGCTGACTGCGTCTAATTCATGAGATCTTTCCAGCGCCAGACACAACCGCTACTGACACCTACTGGTGGACATAAATATAGCCTTCATTAATTATAGGTAAATACTGTTTTAACAGAAAGACACAGTTGAAAGTTTTGTTTGACTGTGATTTCACATTTCTTATTTGTATGAAGGCTAAAAGTTAACATTTATTTGTACCTTTTTATTTCTAAAATATTATAGTTTTATAAATTTCATAGACTTGGCAAGTACATTATTCAGAAGTTTGTAAGTATTTTGTTGTGGGTGTTTCAAGATGTTTTTCTGAGGCTTATATTGTTCATATCTATATTGGAATTATATCGTATCGACCGGAATCTAGAAATATATCGTGATATAAATTTTGGCCATATCGTCCAGGCCTACTGGAACCCCCAGCTATTGGCATGCTACAGTCTCGGTCCGGACAGTCGTAGGAGAGATGTCCCTCCTTTCCGCAGCAGAAACAATGACGCCTGACCCTGAGGCTACTGTCTGACGGCTGTCGGCTCCGACGGTCTTCCTCTTGCCAAGTGGCGGACCCCCTCTGGCTGGCGGCAGCAGCTGCTCAGGTGGCCTTCATAATTTCCATCATCACCTGGGAGTCCACTGCTTCCTCAGTCGACAAGCCCCAACACGCCCGCTGGGCTTCCCCTGTGAGGAACAGGGCCAGGATACGGCCCCAGGAAGCCACCGGTCAGCCCTCTTGTGTAGCCGTACACTCGAACAATGTCAAATATGCTTCCAGGCCGTCATCACCAGGCATCCGTGCCAAGACGTCTCATGGCAGGGTATGGCGTGTAGGAGCCTGGTCCGCCCAAAACAGAGAGGCCACAGCTGCTTCTAGCTTGGCCTGGCTACAACGAGGCTACTGCTTGTTCCATGGCGTGCGCGGATCGAGAATTAGGCCCGTATTCTCCACAAGATCTGATAGCCCATAGGGCTGGAAAGGACACCTGAGGCAAAGCGGTATGTTTGACAGGATTATTAAAGGAAGGGACCGGTAACAAGATTGCATATACGTTGTTCCAGTCTGGGTGTGATCGTCTGTCCTGGGTCACTGTGAAACAGACAAGAACAGGTAAAGGTATCAGACAAGGGCAATCCACAACAAGTCCGATAAATGCCAGAATATCCGTCACATCTCCACATCTAACGTATACCACCGGGTTTTAGAGAGTAGCCTACTGACCTCCTTACTTGCTCTCTCCTGATCATCTGGTGTGGTCATTTTATCTTCCTTCCTTGGGTTGGGTTGATTAGTCGATGGACTACACCTGGTGCTCCTTCACTGTGAAAAATGTATCCGACACATAGCGCCCTTCGCATATGGCGCCCCTTAGTGGCTGGGATGCCACATTACCTAGTGTCTCTGCAGTGAGCAGCCTCTCTGTTCAGGTGCCGTTTCCATTCCACGCCACTCGAAATGAGAGACGCTTATAAATGGGGACAGATCATTTTGTTGCGCTTATGTTTTATCTTGCTATGATTTCTGAGTTTAGCCTATGTTAGCTCCTTGCTGCACCAAACCGTAGTTTGCACATTTGGGAAGGTTATTTCTCGATATAGAAGGAATAAACAAGGATAAACAATGAAAACTGCATGTCACATTCGGTTCTAAACTGAATTTAAGATACTTCTAGCATTTGTAACACTAGAACCCCCAAACACATATGCAACAATTCCTTCTCCTAGATATCAGAACAATGTGACAAATGGCCTCTCATCCTCCTTACATTCAGAGGTTTCTATGGTATATAATCATATATATACACAACAGAATGAATGCGCCCCTCCCAAAACTAGTTTGACTAAGTAATGCAAAGTTATGGTATGGTCAATGATATGGTCATGCTCATTTGAGGAATAAGCAATAGGATACATAATAACTTCTACTGGAATAAACATTGGGCACTTCCTCCAGCGGAATAGAATGGTGCTATACGCATGTTGCTGACATTCTGATATTCTGAAATGGAAATGGGGAATGCCTCTTTCTATGCATCAGTTTAAATTTCTGTTATATTTCTTTAATCTGATTATTTAAAAAAAATGTCATTAACGTATGTCATTTCAGAATCATAGTATATATTTTTAAATTCGTATACCCCTTATGTTGCTAATGGTAATCTAACATAACAGAAAGGATAATGGATATACCTTATGCATCTGTTTACATTTTTTTTTTATAAAAAAAATCTCATTACTTAGAACATTTTTAATTAACGTAGATTTTCTGTATTTGTTTATGGGAAGCCCGATTGTGCATGTATTCCCTCTCTGCAAAGCACTTTGAGCTGCAATTCTGTATGAAAAGTGCTATACAAATAAAGTTAATTACAAAGCTGGCATACAGTTAACCTGACATGCCAGAGGAATTGTTGTCACAAGTCCATCAGGGGGGCCGTACATTGAAACTGTTTGTGAATGGCTGTACTTTCAAAAAAATACTTGGCAGTTGATTGGATGAACCATCAGGTCGTTTCGCTGTCGGCACCATGGTCGGCACACCTAAACAGTATAGCTATAAACACGATGCTGATTGGAAAACCAGGCCCGTATAGCTATAAACACTACGCTGATTAGAAAGTTCAGTTGCTACTCGGACACATTCAAAATGATTGCGAGGCTTTCCAGACTGATTATCATGGTGAAATTGAACTGAAGCTATGCTAGCCTCGCGAAGCCATCCTGATCTCGCGAGGCTAGCATACAGTATCTAGTTATAAGATAAGCCTATAGGTCTAACAAATAAGACCTAAAATAATGTTTTTTTGGTTCAGGTTCAGATTCATGAAGCTGTTGCATTTAAGTTAAAAACAGGAGCATTCCTTTTCTGTTGTCCAAAGTTACCATCTAACCTGACATGCCAGATGGATTGTTAGTCACAAGTCAGTCTGGAGAGCAGTCCATCGAAACTAAAATGTTAAATTGATTGTGCGCTACAGTACCGATTAGAAAATGGTCTTCATTAGCATATCATTATATGCGCTTCCAGAACGTGCAATTCCGACGAGATGTGCTCTCTGCTCCACTGCGGGGTGGGCAGGTCTCACTCCACACACGTTACTGGAAGTGCAATAAAAGCCTCTGCACAAAATACGGACAGACTCCAAATGATGAAAATGATTGCAGTAAATAGTGTGATTTTAATAACGATATGAACAATAAAGCATAATATAAGAAGGTAGATGTTTTTTTATCGTCATGAAATATATCATCATATCGCACAGCCCTAACATGCTTAGAAGATAGTCAAGACATGGCTGAATCAAAATACGTCTTTGAAACAAAACTACACACTATCACACCATCCTCTACATAATAAAAAACACAAACAAAAAGGCGCTTTGCTTTGTTTGCATTTTAAAAACAAACTAACTTTTTTCCCCAACATTTTTTGTGAAATTACCCCAACTGTAGCTGAGAGGGTGCTGATTTCAGAGAGATAAAACTCTTGATTATACTTATTACAGTAATGCTTTTCAAAGCCATAATATCAAAGCAGTGAAAAACGGTTCCTCAGACTCGCCTTAAGAATAAGGTTGACTGTGCTTTTGAGGTGGTGGCTCCCCAACTATGGAATTCTCTTCCAATCTCACTGAGGTCTGCAGACAGCATTTTTAGAAATCAAATTAAGACTCACTTGTTTGAGTAAGCATTTAGGGTGTAATATACCTATGGAGATGTATGTACTGTTTTCTGTATTTTTTGTGTGTGAAGTACGTTCTAATTAATGTTTATACTGGTTTAAATTGTGCACCCTGCTGTTTGTATATTTTATTTGTTGTTCTTAATTAAGCTTTTGCTTCTTTTATTTCTGGTTGTAAATCACTTTGCGACTCCTGTCTGCAAACAAGTTATATATAAATAAAGTTTACTTACTTTCCAGAGTGAATCTCACGGCAAAATAAAACTAGTCTAGACTATAAAAATAGTCTCGCTATCTAAGTTCTATCAGGATCCATCATGTTTGGTTTTCTTCTGTATCACGTAAATGAGTACAATAAACATTTATATTAAGGGGGGGAAACAAAACGTGAGAATCAATATCTCAATTTTAAGCAAGAAAATTGTGCTTCTCATTTTATCCAGATATTATCCCAATATTCCTAACCCTAGGAATATTGAACTTCCATACATTTACAAAACACACGCAGCCTTGCAGACAGAGGGGTAACGTAATGGTAGAAACAGAATGTATAAGTGATGAACTTACTTCTTGTATGCTGGGGCAACCCAGTAGGGGTTTTCTGAAGCCTCTTTTGCGTGGCGTAGGATGGCCTCTCTAGCATTGCTGTCATCCGTTTTATCTAGGGCAATGTTCTTCACGATGAAAGAGGACAGGGTGCCACCGTGAGCTGCCACTCGGCCCCCACGACCTTTCAGGGCAAGGGAACATTGGATTAGAACCATTTAGAAGTGCACACACAGTTTAAAAACATTGGCAAACCTTGTCACACACTTATTCTGTGTCTTAAAGTGGAGGTCGGAAGAGGTCGCATGATGTTTTTAAACGTAGTCATGTCAATATTTTTAATTATTGTACTGTATATGCCTACCATTTGAAAATATAAATTGCATAGTATTTTTAAATTGTATAGTATTGGACCAAGCAACTAGATGGCATGACAAGTGCAAGGAGTAGTGCTTTTGTGATCGAGATTCAAGTTATTAGAAGCAATGCCAATTGATCAAGTCCTACATGACGGTCTGTTTCCAAACTACTCAACAAAATTGTGAAAGTAAGGAGGAAAACAGATGCGTTAAAACTAGGCGTTGGAGGATTAATGTGTTAATATGAAATGTAATTTTAAATGTTTAAAGCATTTGACGCAGCACTTTTTCCACCTCCTTTTACTACCTGCGAATGAGAATGCTGACTGAGCCAAGTCATACTAGCAGAGAGACTGGAATACTAGCATGATGGAGAGACATCGTGGAGTTTTATGAGGAAAGTTTATATTTGAAAAGTTTACTGATGGCGCTTTAAATTTACATTTACGGCATTTGGCAGACGCTTTTATCCAAAACGACTTACATGTAGTACATTTGTCAGTAGTTGGACAGGTCGTATACCAGCAATTATAAGCAAACAATATTTTAAATAGAACAAATGCAGCATAATGTAATTATACCTATTACCATATAGTCATACATAAAGTGCAATAAGGTTTAGACTAAACGGCAGCGGTATATACAATTTTCAACGCCGAAATAAAATACCAAGCACTGTGTAGGTTATATACTGTAGCTTAAGGTAGTAGCTTAAAGACCATATACTGTACCATACAAAAGCAAAACACATTATTGACGCGACTAGCGAGGTCATAGGATAGAATGTAATCGTTCCTGTTTCTATGTGCACACTAATTTGCTGTGCTGGCCGCCTGCCATCTTAATGTGGTTCCAATGTGTTCGTTGTGCTTCACAAGTGTTACTTTCCAAACTTCTTATCAAAAGTGTGGTAAGCACCTCTGGTTATTACAATACAATTATCACTTTTCCTCCAGGGACATGGAGAGAGAAAACAAGTGACTGTTAACAAGTTGGCAGTCACATAAAAATGTATCTCGCAAACCTCGATCGAACCATCTCTTTTGCTTTGCTCTGGCTCTCCCGCTACACTAGTCGGCTTCTTTATATCCAAACACATCCACATGTAAATATCAATGTATTATTCTTCCAACCTACATGATGACGTCACAACTACCCTATATCTCTCTCTAAATACATGCAGCAGATGTAACACCTGCTTGCATGTGTCTCTTCCCAATATATTTAAAATTAAAATAGAAGTGTTCTCCTCTTAAGTGTTCCAAATCGTTAGTGATTTAAAAGGTGTCTATAGGATATTTTAAACATTAACATAGCAGGAAACAACTACAATTTTCAGCCAGTAGCTTTGGCACAAGAGTTAACCTCTGTGACCATTTCAGGAGGTACAAAATGAGTAAGGTAAATTAAACTAATTACAGATGTCACCATCTCAGTTTGTATGGTCTGGCATCTCAGTATGTTTAATTCTAACGCAGCATGTCGTGATTTTGGTACACTAACCGAGGAGGCCCTATGAGGTGCTAGAGGTCTATTTTGCTGCTGGATAACCAGATGTGCATGAAAGTAAGCAGAGATATTAGACTTCTGTAGTTTATGTATAATAAAAAATAAAGATAAATATAAAAAGGTAGCCTGAATAACTGTTACAGCATACACATATGCTAATGTAGGCTACAGCAGGGTACGTGCATTAGGGCTATAGACTTTTAGAAGGCCAATGTGTTTAAGTCTTTGTGGCTTAGGGCCTTACCATACACCCGGTGCAATGCGGTGTAAAGCAAACACAAGTGTCTTTGCTAGTTTCAGACCAACGCAGTTGTAATTTTCCCGTCCAGTGCCCACGTTGTCTAAATAGCAAATGCACTTGCGCCCATTTGAGCGCCGGTGGGTGTGTTGGTCTAAACATGAGGTGTGGTCTAGCGCATTGCTGGCGCAATGGTATCTTGAGGCAGCGAAAACTGATTGACCAGCAAAAACCTGGTCTAAAGTTATCGCGAAGCACATTATCAATATAGTATCGCCTATTAGAGGTCTTCACGGGTCCAAAAAATTTGACCCGATCCAAAATGAACCAAAGCATTTTTCACCCGAACGGACCCGACGACTAGCAGATCCGTACCCGAGAAGTACCATGGATTTTTTTTTTTTTTTAAACAGATCCAACACATTCGGGTCTAAAGAGTACCGAAAGAATAAACAGAACCTTAGTTCCTTAGTAGGAATACCGTAGTGCAGAAAAGTTGGCTGAGGAACGCACAGGTTCCCACACTCACATTGCCGTCAAATAAAAGGAAGCAAATTAATTTTGGTCAGATTTTAGTTCATAATTTTGATTTACAAATGGAAGCCAAGGCTGGACCTATTAGATGATTCAATTTGTAATTCCTATAATGGACTCTGCACAGACCATGGCAAGATCCGCAAGCAAGTAAAAGTATAAGCAAGTTGCCTATATGTTCAGGGGTGCTGGCAATAGTAGCCCTACCGCTCACCGGCGCTAATGAATGAACCCTGCTGTTTTGTCAAACCACGAATGCTGTTTTTTTTTCGTTTCAACATTTTGTAGTTGCTTCTTTATATATATTAAGCCACATATATTAATGTAAACATATGTATTCATTAATTATCGGGTCCAGTTGATATATCGCCATATTTCCCCAAGAATCATGGCATTTATGTCAAACCCGACCCAGATACGAGTCAAAAACTCAAAAGTTGGACCAGACCGGGTCGGGTCTCTGAGGACACGTGAAGACCTCTATCGCCTATGGCAGGTGGACAATGTGTGTACACTCTTCTTGTTACACATACAGGCATGTGCAGGAGCACACAAATATGCAAAGGATTAAAAATTTAAATTAATAGAGTACAATGCGAAATATCATTAGTGTGTAACCTACATAAACATATTTTAGGAATCTCGCTATTGCCTAGATGTCTGCTCCAGTGCTTTTACAAACCTGACGGTATAGAGCCATGGGCTTAGATAATTAAAATAGGGCTTTTAGTGTGCAAGGGGTGGCAGCTGCCACCCTAAAAAAAATGTCTTGCCACCCCAAACTGCGTGACCTGCCACCCCAGATGTCAGAATATTTTCTGTAATATACAGTATATTTTATATTATTGAATTGTCTAAGGTATTTAATTTTTTACGGTAATCCGACCAGTTTCAATATCTTTGAATCCCCCCTACTCCTTGAAATCGTTTAGTCCATTTTACAAACATGACTCGCTATCAACTTTTAAGTTTCACATTTAATGCTTTTATTTGTATAAGGCGACTAGCGACAAAGCTTGCGACTTATTCAGACCAGGGAAAAGGTGAGATATA
>JAODUK010075982.1:0-15936 GCA_027564635.1 Typhlichthys eigenmanni | reverse complement strand
CTGTTATTATCTCTTACCTAGCTCCTCCTGCTCTATAGCTGTTATTATCTCTTACCTAGCACCTCCTATAGCTTATTATCTCTTACCTAGCACCTCCTGCTCTATAGCTGTTATTATCTCTTACCTAGCACCTCCTATAGCTTATTATCTTTTAGTTAGCACCTCCTGCTCTATAGCTGTTATTATCTTAGTTAGCACCTCCTGCTCTATAGCTGTTATTATCTCATAGGTAGCACCTCCTGCTCTATAGCTGTTATTATCTCTTACCTAGCTCCTCCTGCTCTATAGCTGTTATTATCTCTTACCTAGCACCTCCTATAGCTTATTATCTCTTACCTAGCACCTCCTGCTCTATAGCTGTTATTATCTCTTACCTAGCACCTCCTATAGCTTATTATCTTTTAGTTAGCACCTCCTGCTCTATAGCTGTTATTATCTCTTACCTAGCACCTCCTATAGCTTATTATCTCTTAGCTAGCACCTCCTATATCTTATTATCTCTTAGCTAGCACCTCTTATAGCTTATTATCTCTTAGTTAGCACCTCCTATAGCTTATTATCTCTTACCTAGCACCTCCTATAGCTTATTATCTCTTAGCTAGCACCCCCTGCTCTATGGCTGTTATTATCTCTTACCTAGCACCTCCTATAGCTTATTATCTCTTACCTAGCACCTCCTATAGCTTATTATCTCTTAGTTAGCACCTCCTGCTCTATAGCTGTTATTATCTCTTACCTAGCACCTCCTATAGCGTATTATCTCTTAGCTAGCACCTTATATAGCTTATTATCTCTTAGTTAGCACCTCCTGCTCTATAGCTGTTATTATCTCTTACCTAGCACCTCCTATAGCATATTATCTCTTAGCTAGCACCTCCTATAGCTTATTTTCTCTTAGCTAGCACCTCCTGCTCCAACCCCTAGGCGGTCCCTGGGGCAGGCAGAGAATGCCTGCCCCAGAATGTAAAACACAGGGCAGCACAGCCATGCATGCAGCACACACCACTGGCGCACACACACACACGTGCACACACACACACACACACACACACGTGCACACACACACACACGCACGCGCATGCACACACACACACGCACGCGCACGTGCACGCACATGCACACACGTTAACACACACGCCAACACAAACTCACACACATGCGCACACACACACACATACACACACACGCACACACACACACACACACGCACACACACACACACATTCCTGCATCAACACTGCTGTAAACACACCCACAATGTACAACCAACATATTTCACCCCCCCCCTTCCCATTCCTTAGAGGAAGCGCACGAGCAGATGTAGGAAACGCTCCTGAAATATTGCTTTTATAATGTTTCTACACAGAGCAATAAAGCCAAGGTATAAAATCTTATTGACTGCCAGCTGTCGAGCCGCGGCGCCTGTGTTTATGTTCAGGGTGGTTTCATGTGCGCCTAGAGCGAGCACGCCGGCTGCACATGCTGTACTGTTGCATGATGGGACACGGTGCTCTGGCAGATGCTTAACAACGCACAACGTTGTTAAGCAACTCGCGGTTTCAGCTGACCTGCACCCCCTCTGTAATGAATCGTGCACGGCACCATGTGCAAACACTGCCATCCCTTCACACCGCCAAGGATTACATTGACACTGAAGTATACTTCGATTACATCTTTAATCATTATGATTCAGGACAAAGTGGGTTGACGGTTATGACACATATACAGTAGCTCCTCTGATCTACATCGCGTTTCTTTCTTTGGGTGAGGCCCTCACCAAGGTCAGGGAAAAGGGGCAGGCCTATCCATTTGGTCATTAGCTAGCTAGGAAGCTCTATTCCTACTTATCATTATTTGTGGCCATCATCGAGGCCTAGCACAGAACCAGAACAGAATGTTTCTGTAACAGATCCATGCTGTGCACTACATTGACGTGTGTTCTCTGCAGTCACCACCACTGACATCAGTAATATATGTAATAACAGTCACGTAGCCCCCTATCCACAGCATGGGTAAAGCCACTGCTGACGGGCTGGGTGGACAAATAGGTAGTTTGGTCTAAATCGATGTTAACTTGTTACTGCATGACAAAAAGTATATAATATATTATAATTAAAGTATTCAATGCATCAAATAACATTGTGTATAACTGTGGCAAATGCCTGGGTTGGAAATCGGCCCACGGTCATTTCACAATCCTTCGCTATATCTCTGTCCCGTACAACAAAAAGAAGAAATAAAGCAGTAACCAAAATGAAATACATAAACATTTAAGTTTTGCCTGGGAAAGTTCATAATCAGAAAATTTGTTGCAAAAATTAGAAGGGCTTTTTGCTTTTCTCTGTAATAACTTTAAGCTTCAAACATCGCACAACTTCCCTTTCCCTTTGTCTGTCCTGGTCACGTTGGGTGTACAAACTTGTACTTAATCCTGCGCAGCCTTCGCACCTTGTCCAAGTCTGATAATGAGGTAATTTATCACAGCAATGTAGAGAAGGCCTCTTTCAAGAACGCACTTGTGCATCTTCCCACAGAAGACGTGGCTTCTGAAAAATTGCTTTTTGGCCCATTAGTGTTAATCCCCCAGAACGTCATGAAAGAAAAGTATATACTATAGCACATATATATATATATATATATATATATATATACTGTATATGTATATATTAAAAATACAGATGCATCTGCTCCCACTCTTGCTGAGCGCAAAGCCATTAAAAGTTTAGCTTGCTTGTAATGACATTATGAGTGAACGTATGCTTTCCCCAGAGTCTGCCAATAACAATTCTCCCACGCTCAACATGCATTATCACACACACACACATGCCACTATGCCATGAACACATCTAACCCTGAGCATTAACACACATTACGAGCTACAATGAAGGTCACAGTTTCCTGACCTTCTTTACCCAGTAGTCAATGTGATACAAACTGTAGTGTTAGCAGACTTTAGTACATTTATACTGGAGGAATTCATTGGGGAGCTACAGGACACAAGCAACTGTTTGCATGTTATTCTTGAGAACGCTTGCTAAAGCTTGCTAACTCCCTCAGAAGCTCTACCCCACACATTGAAATGCATACTTTAAAAAAAATACTTGGCAGTTGATTGGATGAACCATCTGGTCGTTTTCGCTGTCGGCTCCATGGTCGACACACCTAAACCACGCCCGTATAGCTATAAACACAACGCTGATTGGAAAACCACGGCCGTATAAACACGGCGCTGATTGGAAAACCACGCCCGTATAACTATAAACATAACGAATTGGAAAGTTCAGTTGCTAAAGGGGGACAGGATGGTCTAGTGGTCTGGGTGCCTAACCCCTCCAACTGCTCCCGGTGGCTGGTCGCACCTTACATGGCAGCAATCACCATCGGTGTATGAATGTGTGTGTGAATGGGTGAGTGTCAGGCATAATACTGTAATACTTTGGATAAAAGTGCTATATAAAAGCAGTCCATTTACCATTTACTCGGACACATTCAAAATGATTCCGAGGCTTTCCAGACTGATTCTCATGGCGGAATTGAAAAAAATGCATTATCTTACAATAGCTGACTATATCTTTAAGTAGGCTATGGTTATTGCTTAAAAGAAGCCGAAATATGTAAATCAGTAAATAAAGCAACTAGCTAGCGTTGGGCCGGAATAGCACAGTCTTGTGAATGCTAATAATGAATGCAAATCTACTACCCTACTGTCTGATAGTGGTGACATGCTTACAGGGGAGTCAGATGTTCAGCACTAGTCTCTTATGTGACACAGTGATGAATGGAAAAGGCTTAGAATACCCTTCACTGTGTCCACATTCTGAAAGGAAACTTAAGATACATAGGCTACATAATTGCATACACGTGTACACATTTTACACAAACACTTGACACCCTAAAAAATAAAATATGGCATTATAGCCTTTGTACTTTAGTAATCTATAAATGAACGCCACACTTTGGTAAGTTTCAATGCTGACTGAGCTACAATCATCTCATTAAGCCATTTGTGAGTGCAGGGAGGGGTAGATGTTTTCCATTCAGACAGAATAATCTTCTTTGCTGCAACCATTCCAAGCATCACCGCCATTAACTCTTCACGCCTGAGAACTGGAACGTTCTCTGAGCAGGCAAAAGAGCATGAACAAAGACTTTGTAGGTGTTTTTTAATAGACTGTAGAGAGCCATTGAAAAGTCCCAGACCTTCTGGAGCATAAATAAGCAATCCTCATTATTCAAATTTAAACCTGTCTTCTCCTCCGCGACACGATATCGTCCTGCCAGCCTTAACTGCTTGTGGGCGGGGTGTGCGTACGTGCGTGTGCTTGTGCGTGCGTGTGTGTGTGCATGCGTGTGTGTTTGTGCGTGTGTGTGCTTGTGTGTGCGTGTGCATGCGTGTGTGTGTGTGTGTGTGTGCGTGTGTGTGTGCGTGCGTGTGCATGTGTGTTTGTGTGTGTAAAAGGGCGTGGACACACTCAGCTCTCCTGGTAACACCACACCACATACTGTAATGCTCCTGATAGCCTTGGTAACACCACACATCCCATAATGTGCCTGGTGCTATACAACATATTCCACCTAAACGCCAGCAGGCCGCATATGCATCTTGAGGAGTGGCGCGCTTTTCACGAATGGATAGGCTGAATTTACAGTCTGATTCAGACAGTTTGCTGTGAAATTGATGTCTCTCTTTGTAAATGGAAATGAATTGATAAGAAGAAAGAGTCGGTCACGTACACTGACTTTTAATATGGCATATTTTATCACGAGATAATTAATCAAGAAAGGGGGAGGCAAAGTGCATTGAGAGGTTTACTGTGGTTATTACTTTCTTTTCCTGAAAACACATTTGTTAATTCATGAAACGTGTAGAATTTATATAACCATATAATTTATAGTAATAATTATGTTAAATCATTTATGGGGCCAAAAACCAAACAGTAAAACTAAATAATGGTTAATCACCTGATATTTGTGTAGTTAACCTTTTTTGTAAAATGTTTAAAACTCGCTACTCATTTTAAACCATTTGGAAAGATTTGCCTTTCTGTATTATTCCAGTATTAATAATGATGGAAACACAAAGCTATTGTTATCATAAGGATATGATAAAATGTTCACCACAAACAAGCTCTATTACAAAACAAAGCTCTCCTTTACACACTGAGAAACATGGCTGTTTATTCTGACAGACTCTTTAACCAAAGAACAATATAAACATTAAATAGGTTAACAGCACTCTCACATTCGAACATCTCATATTACACATGCATGAATAATAAATGTATCATATTATGAGATTTATACTGTATATTAGATACAAACAAGCTTGCGATTGCCCAGCAATTCATCCGCTTCCTGTTCTAGCCCCATATTCTCACTCGCACGCACACACTTCCAATTAGTTTACTGTATTAAGTTGGGTTTTCCCTCCTTCCCGTTTGATTCATTTGAGGCATCTTAGAGCAGGAAACGTTGATCCACAGACACCAACAGACACCAACACACACCAACAGACTCCAACACACACCAACAGACTCCAACAGACTCCAACAGACTCCAACACACACCAACAGACACCAACACACTCCAGCAGACTCCAGCAGACTCCAACACACACCAACACACGCCAACAAACGCCAACACACTCCAGCAGACTCCAGCAGACTCCAACACACACCAACACACACCAACAGACACCAACACACTCCAGCAGACTCCAGCAGACTCCAACACACGCCAACACACGCCAACACACGCCAACACACACCAACAGACTCCAACAGACTCCATTTCTTTTGTGCAGCGTATATGGTGCATTTCAAAAGCCTTTCCCTATGAAAACTAATGTATGCAGTGAGATGTCAGTCTGTGTAAGGCTAATCTAGGTGTCGTGCTGAAATCCCCTTTGCTAAAATAGCATCAGCAAGCCAATTGGTGTGACCGTAATATAATAGTCTTGTGTTTGTTGTTGTCGTCCTTTAGTGGTTCATTTCCCCGTGTTCACTATGCCCCCCTCCCACACACACTGGGCTCACTAGAGTGTGGTTTAGGCAGGGCATCCAGACCTTCATCGGCCATTTTGTTTGTGGGTATACCTGGCACAGTGGAAGAGGTGTTGCCGTGCCGGCCGCAAGTACAGTTGGGCTCATGGGTCAAACTAAGAATGTGTAAATGAAGCTTTAAAATTCACTGCATTTATCTCGTTAACGTCGGCAGCCCTGCTGAAAACATGATCTGTTGCTCTCTCTCTCTCTCTCTCTCTCTCTCTCTCTCTCTCTCTCTCTCTCCCCCCAAACTCTCCCCTCCACCCTTCCCCACATCCGCACACACACACACTTGATCTTGTGGGAAATGACAACGTTGCAGTCGGCTGCCATTATTTCACAGATCAAAGCTTTGAAATTGAGGCGGCCCTATCGGGAGGGGGAACAACTCTTGGGGAAGGGGGAGGGGGGTTGTACAAGTGCATCAGCACCACCCCCTGGTGGATGTGAACAGGTGTTTGAGGAATGTTCACATCTATAACCGCTGATGTCACATAGCACCAGTGTTGGGCAAGTTACTCAGGAATTGTAATAAGTTTCTATTTAATTATTACTCCTTCAAAAAGTAATAGGTGGTCCTGTCTGTCTGTCTGTCTGTCTAGTAGCTAGGAACTTGTTACTGCCATAACATGGTGGCCCAGTGGATAGCTCTGTGGCCACACAGTAAGAAGGTCCCGGGTTCAAACCCCAGTCATCCCAGCCTTTCTGTGAAGAGTTTTCATGTTGTCTGCGTGGGTTTCCTCCGGGTGCTCCAGTTTCCCCAACTATCTAAAAACATGTCAAGTTCACTCTCCAGTCAGTGTAATGTGACCAGTGACACTGGCCTCTATCTGGAGTTGGTCCCTGGGCGCTGCACATCAGCTGCTCCCTTGAGTGATGGGTTAAATGCAGAGAACAAATTATGTGACAATATTAGCACCTTTATCTTATATATCTATACCAGGTAATTGACATGTACAGTAGTAGTACAGACGTGTATTTACTTTTTTGTAAGTTCTGCCGTATACGTATGTTACGAAGAAGGATACATGGGTCTTTAAACGTACGTTGGCTCTGCAAGACCAAGAACCCCCCAGCTAGTCAGCGAGCTACGCCACGCGCAATCACAGTACACGGTGCCTCTGCTGCCACTAGAGGGAGCTGTTGAGGGCTTCTGGTGTGTGTGTGTGTGTGTGTTTGATGATGAAGAGGAGGGTGAGAGGGGGTGATGAAGAGGAGCGTGGGGGAGGAATGGAGGAAGAGGGGAAAGGAAGGAAGGGGGGGATTGTGTGTCTTACAACAGCTGGTGCTGCAGGAGCATTAGAGTGGATGGGGGGGGTATGGAGATAGACAGCGGTGGGGGGGGCAGGTGTCAAGTGCAGCAGGGCTTCAAGTCAAGTGGATAATGCACACACCCTGTTTGTGTGTGTGTGTTAGATAGTGTGTGTGCGTGCGTGTGTGGTGAGTTTGTGTTGTGTGAGTGGATAAGGCACACACCCGTGCACGCTCGTGCATGCTCGTGCACGCTCGTGCACGCCCGTCCCACTCAGAGTCAAACATCTGGGCTTGTGTTTGAAGTTGCCAGGTGCTCATAGCAACAGCTGCCTGTGCTCCCACCTCTCCCTCGGGATGATATGGTCGCTTGGCAACCTGTCTCTTGTGGTCCTGCCTGTCTGTCTGTCTGTCTGTCTGTCTGTCTGTCTGTCTGTTCATCAGTGTGCCCATCTAGCACATACACACATGCACACACACACACACACACACACACACGCACACACACACACACACACACACACTATATTATTGTAGGGGAGGAGCCAGTGGAGCAGAAGTGTGGTCTCCACCAATCAGGAACCAATGAGTAAGAGAACCTGTAAACCATGAGCATAGAACCATATTTGTGTATATAGTAATAAGCTCCTACAGCAGTCATAACAGAAACATCTGGCTTCATTCTCTTCACCAGGGGACGATCCTAAGGTTGGGTGTAAAGTCTACCTTAAACCACATGTTGCTAGTTAGGTTGAAACTGGACAAGCGATCTTTTTCTGTTTCACCACTGCCATGTAAGTTACATCATAGTTAGTGGCTCCTGAATACAAATATTGTCGCGCAGAATGACGTTCCCACCATTGACAACCAGTCAGTATCAGTGTCTGATCTCGGAAGCATCTCGCAGCTCCCCGTACTTTGAATGTTGGTGTACCGTACGCTCTACTGAATCTAACCTAATCAGTAATGTGTTATAAGGATGATTGATTCGCTCTAGGCCTATGAGGCTGTAACCTACAGAAAGGTAACTTTCAACATTGTAATCAGTGTGTGTGTGTGTAGGCTACTGCATACTGCATCCTCGTTTCGACGTAAATGTTCCTACCGTTTATTTCGTATATCAATGTTACACCTAAGGATGAGGAGGTTATTTGTGTGGTGCAACCCAAATGTTTTTAGTACACCATAAACTGGAACGTAGCGCCTATTTACGTTCACACTAGGCAAAGACGTAAGTTATGTTCAGCTGGTAGCAGCCCAGTCGTTTCGCTGTCGTCAGCAGAGCACTGTGAATATGATGCCATAAGGCAGGAAGCCTGCTGTGTTCTAAATGCACACTCGTTCACTATATAGGGAATCAGCCATTTAGTCCCAACTGAACTTTTCCTTCATTAAATAATGCAGTAGAAAAGTACACACACACACACACTACACTACTACATGTACACTACATGGATCGATGTATACCATAATGCATTGCGGTGTGCCGTCAAGGTGTTGACAGAAGAAGATGAAGCCGTCAGATTACATTACAATGATTACAACAATAGATACATGTTCATAGGCACATTTTCATTGATTGAAGTGTTATAATAAAGTAGTAAACTCACCAATGTGTGATGTATGAGTGTGATGTATGAGTTTCGTAGTTTACGAGAACATTCCTGATTATAAAAGTCAGTCTCCTAAATTAGGTGAAAACCCAGAGTAACATGGACAACTAAGCTATTTCTATTTTTAAATGTTTTTTACTGAACTCGGTATGTTACCGTACGGGTGTACATAGACATTTCAGTGTATGCCGACTACCGAACTCATAGGCCATATCGCTACTATATTGACTGAAGTCTCACAAAGGCACAACTAATTATCTGCTAGGGTACTGTAGTACTCGTCACTGGCATACAGTACAAGTCTCAGGCGTCTACCGGTACGCTATGATAAACAGTTAGCTGTGTAAACAAAAAGGCTAGGCCTCCGTACATAGATGGTGTGTTTAGGGAGTTTAATACGAGAGCTACAACAATGAAACACACCGGTGCTTTAAAAACATGCGGTTATTTTAAATGTATGCCCTACTATTTATTGATTGCTTTGCATGGATAACTTACGTTAATTACCTTAATTTACCCCATTTACTTATTATATTGAATATAGTATCCAAGATGAATATCTGACACACGTCGTGGAAAAAGCAGTGGATAAGTGTCTGAAGTGTATGAATGGCTGCCCTTATTCCCTAGTTAGTGTCCTATTCAGTGAACACTATGGGAATATACTTAGGGAATGAGTGAATTCGTGAACAAGTGGACATTTCGACTCAGCCCGGGATCTTCTTCTAATAAGAATGCAAATTGACCTATCCCAAGCCCCGCCCCTTTTCGCCTGTCCACCAATAAGTTGAGCATTTTCTGAATCCAATAGAAACTCCTTTAACTGTCTGTTTTCCTGTTTTAGCCTACAGTGCTGTTTTGCCCAACCTAGTTACAGTAACTAGGTTGGGCAGGTGAACTTTCTAATGTCTGTGTTGACCAATGTTCACTCTAGAAATCCTTCATACTGTAATCATTGTGTGTGTGTGTGTGTGTGTGTGTGTGTGTGTGTGTCTTGGACTGCTGGTTCAGCTCCACATCTACTGCTCCCATGTTCCTGTCGCCCAGGCAACGCCGCCATGCTCCAATTGGTCGGCTTCGAGGGCAGAGGTGCCGCCTGCACACACGTGCACACACACGTGCACACAATGTGCACAGCCCCAGTTCGGGAGCCTTTTACGGCACTATACAGTGTAAAGTTTGCGTTACTAGTTGGTATAATTGAGTCTGAGAGAAATAAGCAGGAGCAGCCAGGCTACTCGGGGCCTGTCACTGGTTCTAGAACATTCTGGGCAGGGAAATGTGCCGTATTTAATATTGCAGTCAGTGTGTAGTGTGCTAGTGTAACTGCAGCTACACCTGAGTGAGCAGGCAGAGGCCGTCCTGCTCAAGGACACTCTTTAGCCTGTTGACACGATTCGCGTGGGCCCAGTGTGTGCTTAACACTGCCGGGCCTGAGACAGATAAGTCTGGCCCTTCTGCAGCTCTCTGAGTGAAAACGGGCCCGGTGTCTGCGCTGCTCCGTACACCGCAAGGTCAGAGGTCAGCTGTTATCTCGACACGCAGCCTATATAGCGCACACCACCCTTGGCAACAGTGGCAACCTGTCACGGATGACGGCAGCAGGAAGAAGATTAGCTCGCACTGCTCACCATAAACACAAAGGATTAGCATCTATGTGACGCCGCCGGCGCACACAGCTAGCTTTAATGTTGTTGTAGCATCACGTGGCTAGTCCACACACACACACACACACACACACACACACACGCACACATCAGCAAACACAGGCTGACACACACACACACACACACAAGCACACTTATGCAAACACGCGTGCTGTACACATACACACATGCCTACGCACATGCAAACACACATACATGTAAATAGTGTGCAGGTGCACACCAACACGTGATGTAATTCTCTTCTAATCAGGGTGATGGGGTCTTAGAATGTGTGTCAATCCTGCAGTCAAACGGAGGTGTCAGCTCCAATGTGCTCTGAAGGAGTTATCTGCATGTTGTCCCATGTTCTAATAGTCATCACTACATCTCATTGAGAGAGAACTAGCTGTCATTCTGTAACTTTAGGTCCCGCAAACAGAAATGATTTGACAATGACATGGAGTTTCAGACTAAATTGATTTGTAGCATCATATTACATTAGTCGCATATGTTTGCTGTCGGAGCTCATTTAAGTATGGTCTTCTATTGCATTCTATTAAAATGGGAACGTTTTGCTTACTTCTTATTGATCAGTATGAACATGAAATGTATAAATATGGATGCACCCATATATCAGTGTCAGTCAACAAGGTGAATAAATGCCTCCGATGTTTATCTGTTCTGTCGTATCAGTTTGCCCTGGCTAACTGTAGTGTTGGTCATTTGTGGTCCGACCTGGACCACTCAGAACTCGCCTGGCATGACATAAGAGGGCAATGGGTGCCGTGCGTATCGCCTGTGTGGGTCTGTTTAAATCAAGTCACAGTGCAAACAGCCAGTTGTTATTTTAAACATTGGGATCGGCCCAGAATTTCACACATGGGTGCATCTCCAATACTTACTGGTGAATTATGCAGCAGGAGAGTATTCTAAACCTTTACGCCAGGGAGCTACAACTTGCTTCAGCTCTGGTGATGAACGGCATGTGCTTCCCAGATCAGCAGTGAGATTCTCTGTGTTCCCACTGTTGACGTGATTTAGATGAGAAGACAGTCAGTGCAAGACAAGCTTCTACTGACAGTGTGTCCCACTGTTTGCCAAGAACAGTCTCTCATTTGGAGGTCAACATCACATTACTTACGTTCTTCAGTAGCTGTGTCCTATCTCACAGCTAGGAAATAAAGTGTATACACTAGTGGGACTATGAGTCAGTTTGTCTCATTCAGTCAGCACTCAATCAGTGTTATTGAAACTGGGTGTTTAACTTTAGAGTCGTCAAACTTTTCGAGGGTTGCAAAATGTATCGGAAGAAACAAAAGATTATTAATTCTTTTAAATAGTCTTCAAAGGAGGCAGCATCATGGCTTATGTCTTTTTGACACTTGTCAATGACACTTTCACGAGTTAACCAGGTCCTTCTGCCACCTGGTTCCTGCCTCTCTGTTGGAGGCATCATACCTGGGCCTTGTTGGGCCTCGTTGATGCTACATAGCCCACAGACCACCCTTTGTTCTCTGTTAGATCGTCTTGCCATGTCTCTGAGACAAGCTGTGCTTTGTAGGTAGTCTTTCTCTAACACTGGCTGTTTTGTGTTTGATGTTACTTTTTGTGCCAGTCTCAAGCCTTTGTTCAAGCAACGCTCCACATTCAGTTATTGTTGGAGTTAATTCTGCTTTGGAGTTCTTTGACCTTCCATGCTTGACCTGCTACCTGATGAACTGGCAGGTTTTTTTTGAGTGTGAACCATCAGTCAGGAAGAATGTACATGTACAACCAGGATTCCATCAATTATGGCTTCATAGTTAGAAACTGTGTTTTACGTTATGGTGTTTTGTCAACTGAAATATGAAGTCAAACAACACCTGAGCACAGAACACACACTGACTGAATATGTCACAAACAGGATCTCCAAGATGACCCAGGTGAAATGTAGGTTTGTACTGTATGCCAGCCAAGGCACTCGATGACACAACCGTTTATCTGTCTGTATTAGATAGGCTCCTGCCTTCATGAAACCTAATCAGCTGGGCAGGCGCTATAGCGACGGTGTGATGCCCTTGAAGTGATAAGATTAGTGTTGTTGCCTGGAGACAGTTTACACACTCACACAAAGAGGAATTAAGACAATGGCATAAGTCTAAGTCATAAGGCTGTGGATTTGTCTCCATACAAATATTAGAACAAGAAATGTAACGTCATGTAACTTCTCCAGCCATTGTCAATACAAAATGTCAGCTTCACTGCTGTTCATTGCAGCAGTGAAGCGTTTACATTCTTCATAATTAGATAGGATAGGAAGATAATAATTATGCTCAAACTCGATCAGTCAATAATCTGAATGCAGTATGCCGATTGCATACTGGCATACACAGCAGAGAGATTGTTATTTTCATCAAGCAGCAGGTGAACTTCAAAGACAGCCAGGAGAATATGAACAGTAATCAGCGAGAAGTAGGAGACATAACCGTCACCTGTTATGACTGCTTGCAAGCTGGTATAGAGCTGGATAACAGAAGGCCTGATGTTCTCCGTCAGATAACAAACACCAACCTCACCAGGGTATCAACGTTGATTCACCTTTCAAAGCAACAATCAGCAGCGTTTCAACCTTCATCCATGACGTTGATTCGCCGTTAGTACAACTTTGAAAACTCTCCGACAACCCTCCTCCAGACTGACTCTGCTCTAACGCAAAGTAAGCAGACCCTGAAACTTGCCAGGTTAGACTCGAGACATGAGATGTGACTGTAGCTGCCGCCCATGTCTTTGCGTGGAAACGCACAGATTTGTGTCATAGGCGTGTTTCATAAATCGAAGGCCAAGGTCTGGTGTCCCTAGTCAGAGCCGGGACACGGCGCTGGCTAACTGCGTCAAGACCCACCTATTTGACAGGAGCGGTATTTTGACTGACATGCACAAAGACCAGTTACGTAACTCAATTACAAGTCAGACGTTAAACTCATACAGAGGAATTTGCTGAAAAACGTGACGTTTTCCGGTATTGTTCTGGTAGATAAGAAGGCTACTGTGCTTGAAATAAATATAACAACTTAAATCAGTAAATTAAGCAGTGCACTGGCATTGCATCAGAATCACATATACAGACTTCTGAGTGACAATGCTAACAGCCGATGAAAATCCACTTCCTCACTTCCGGAAATTCGGTCTCTATCTATGCCAGCTCCTTGTTGTTGCTAGGCTACAAAAAACATCTTCTAGCATTTAGCATTTAGCTACCGGTAACTTATACAAAAATATGACTGTGATTAAACAGACTTACCTGACATCCCGACAGACTTGGCAACCTTCCTGCATGCCCTTCATTTAATATTTTGAGCATGGTAACTCTTCTGTGATAGGTCGTAAATTACCGGGTTGTCATGACAGCCAGTATTGTCTTTCCTCCTCCATAGTTGACAGTGTTGATATAGTATGTCCCGCCCCCTCCTCGATTTTAATTGGCTGACAAGAGAGACGTGACATTGACGACTCCAGTGCTGTTCCAAATGGTTTTCATCTGAAAGTGTCGTGGAGCTCAGCGCTAGGCGCTGCTCTCCGTAGGGAGCCACCTTGCTGGCTCCTTACGTGGGCTAGGGTGGGCTAGTGACATGAAGTCAAGCGTGGTTATAAATGGTGGTAGAGCTAGATGAGGAGATCAAAACAGTTGTAGCAGCGCTGCTTGGGTTACACGTAGGGGCCAATGTGTTGCTGTATTATATTGATGTTCTGTGTTTGTACACTAGATGGCGCTGTGACTATGTTCAGGCCTTCAGGTATTAAGGTAGCACATTCACTGTTGGCGCCAGGTGTTGAACCTGGAAGGGCAGTTGGTTTTTGACCGCTAAGGCAGCAGGTATGTTTGTGTTACGCTGTAGTGTAGGCAATGGACTATAATGTACTGTAAATGTGCTGTAAATGTACTGTAAATGCACTGTAAATGTACTGCAAATGGACTCAAATGTACTGTAAATGGACTGTAAATGTACTGTATATGGACTGTAAATTGACTTAAATGGACTGTAAATGTACTGTAAATGTACTTAAATGTACTGTAAATGGACTTAAATGGACTGTAAATGTACTTAAATGTACTGTAATTGGACTGTAAATGGACTTAAATGGACTGTAAATGTACTTAAATGTACTGTAATTGGACTGTAAATGTACTTAAATGGACTGTAAATGTACTGTAAATGTACTGTAAATGGACTTAAATGGACTGTAAATGGACTGTAAATGGACTTAAATGTACTGTAAATGGACTTAAATGGACTGTAAATGTACTGTAAATGGACTGTAAATTGACTTAAATGTACTGTAAATGGACTGTAAATGGACTTAAATGGACTGTAAATGTACAACAAAGCAACCAAGAACAGCATGCAGGCTCGTTTCTCAAGACACAGCAAACATTGTTAAACCAGAAGCAAACGCCTGAAAGGGAACAAGTGTAACGCTGCTGTACCTCTTCCAAACAAGCATGTTATGGTACCTTATCCCTACAGATGTATGCAAGGGCGTCAACCAGGCCAATCCTGGGTACAACATCATAGCAGCCCAGCATTTTGGTTGGGCTTCTACAACACATTCATACTGCAGGCCACACCAGGTGGGGGCGCTGCAGGCAGTTGGCCTGCTGATGAACTGGGCAGTAGGTGGCAATAGGTGTGTGCGCTGACCCTAAAGTAGTGTCTCTAAACCCCGTCTTCAACGTGACTCAAGAGACAACTGTAGTAACAACATATAAATGTATATACGTGCACACATTACACAAATAATAAAACAATGTAAAACCAAAAGCCTAAAAGGGAACAGGTGTAAAGCTACTTTACATATTCAAAACAATGTCACAATGGCAATGGCCCAATGTTTTGTTACCTTATCCTACCAAGGCGCTCCCTACAGATAGATGCAAATTAGGAGGGGCAGATTGGCAGGGAAAGTGGTACATCCATCTCTGCCAAAATAATCTCACAGAAACTAAATCACCAAACTGTATTTCTAAATTCCAACCATTACTTAAACACACAATAGTCTGACAGCAACATTACACACCAAGAGCTGTTAGGGCTCTTTCCCCGGGGCTTGGATCTAGGCCCGATCATGTTCTCGTACACATCAATACATTTTGCAGTAATCAGTTTACATCAACACTTGGTTAAGTGCATTGTGGCCGTGCAAACAGAAACCTAAGTGGTGACTGTTGAAGATCCTTTGCATTCATCTGTGTGTCTGATCACGAAGCTGCTTCATTTGATTATGTAAGGCACTACTTGACTCAGCTAGGAGAGAGAGGGAGGGGGACAGAGAGAGAGAGGGGGGGGGAGAGGGACATAGAGAGAGGGGGAGAGAGAGAGAGCGAGGGGCAGAGAGGGAGAGAGG
>JAODUK010075960.1:0-15939 GCA_027564635.1 Typhlichthys eigenmanni | reverse complement strand
CCCTCTCTGTCCTGCCAGGTCCCAGTTTGATCCCATGTCTTCCCCTCTCTGTCCTGCCAGGTCCCAGTTTGATCCCAGTCCTTCCTCCCTTTGCTCTAACTCCTTACATCTGCCTGTGTCCGCACCTCGTGTGCAAGGCCCTGCTCCATAGGAGACGGTCTGGGAAGCGTGTGGCGTCGTCGTTCCCGCTCTGCTGTGTGAACTGTCGCCCAGTAAACAGTAAACAGAGACATTCAATGCAGGACAAGAGATTACATGATCACATATAAGCAAGGCTGTATGGTAGGATTTTCAGGAATTCCAGGAATTCCGCCGCGTTCCTGCCTGGCTCTCGCTCCCAGAGTCGACTGATGGGGTTGCTGAGTCGTGTTTCGTCCATCTCGTGAATTGGAGGATATTGGGAAGCAGGACTGGAATTAGATTTTGGTAGTGGTATTTACATCTCTATAAAACACTGGTTATTATTTAACAGCACACTGCGAGTAGGACACCCTCAGCTTTCAGGGGTACATGTTGACCCGTGTGTAGTGCTGTACGTGTCTTGTGTTGCAGCACACAAGGGCAAACGGTCTTCCCTTGTACGCAAAGTGAGACTCATGCTTTGTTTTTGTACCGTTACAAACCATTATCGTACCGGCTATTTTCCCTGTGGTTGCCTAGCAACAGGTTGCCAGCTGGCAGCCAAGAAGACTACTATATGTCGGCAGATGGAGCATTACCCATGCAGAACAGAACTGAATAGGTTTTGCTTTATTTAATGTATTAATTGTCCTGTAATAAATAAGCAGATTATCTTTAAGGTCACAAGTTAGCATGAAAATATCCACTAGACCTGCCACTCTGATGTAATCAACTGAATCTAAAACACCTGCTTCCTATTTTTCCAGTGGTTCTTAAATGATGACACTGCTACCACTAGAGGGAGACTCCTGCATCTATTGTAACTATACTGTATTTGCGACATAGCTCATTTTATTTACATATTCGGGTGCCTTTCAGCCCGTCCTTGTGCAGGGTTTTATTTGCATCACACTGTTTTAGCTTGAAGCTTACTCTATAGTGGACACCAAAAGTGTCTCAATGAATTTACAAAAAAGCCACGCAGCCGTAAAATAGGAGAGATACATTCCACGACCCGAGTAGAGCTTTGGTATAGACCCCATGTGAAACTGCTGATCTGCAAGTTAGGGTAAGATTTAGATTAGGAATAGAAATATCATTATTAATTAAGTTGAAAGGCACAGTCCTCAATTTGCATCTGCATCTTGTATCTTCACCCCTACTCACACGCACGCACACACACACACACACACACACACACACACACACACACACACACACGCGCACACACTGGTTCCATGATTGTGGACTAATGCATAACATAGTCAATATGAGTATTTTACAAACAGTATTTCTTCTTACAAATCGGTCTCAACAAAATAAACAAAATGCTTCAGCTATTAATCGTTAATTAAAAAGATCTTTCCTTGGCTGCAGGGCAGAATACCATGATTGCCCGAGGAACAGCTCATTACAAGCAAAAACCCTGTGCAATGTCTGTCTTCAGCGTTTCTTGCCATTTATTCTTCCAATTATTTACGAACTGCTAATTAACCAGTGCATTATAGCCTTCTACTTATAGAATATGGTATTTAAAGATTAAAATACTGTTTGTAGCTGAATTGCTGCTATGTTCACTTTTGTATAGTTTATTTTATAACTAATAAAACAATTTTAAAAATGTTTAGGGGCGTAATGAAGCAATTGCGGAGTATACAGTTCATTTTTAGTTTTTATAAAATGGTGGAACTTTGTAACATCTGTTCTATAAAGTCAGTAAGTCAGTAAAGTGTAAATTTGCCTTAATAGCAACAAACACACACACACACACACACACACGCGCGCACACCCAGTTGGTGAGACCATATTGGCTCAATGTGTGTTTAGTCACTCTCTCTATCAGGGAGGATGTCCAGAGGTCAAGGGTCAGCACACACCCCTCCTAAACACGTGGACACACACACACACACACACATAGGAAGAGCTGCTGACGTCTGACCTGTTGACTTGTCATCTGTCTCAATGTTCTTTGTACCCTCTTCACTTCTTGTGCACTCTCTCCATTCAGCACTCTTGTTCTACTCGCTCACCCTCTGCAGCGGTGACCTTTGAACCCTTGACCAGCTGGCTTGGCTGGCCTGTCTGTGCACACACACACACACACACACACTATGAGCAGATTGTTGTGGTCACCCTGTGTAGTCATCAGACACACACACACACATCCCCAGGCCCTGGGGGTCAGCCGGTGGCCATGGTGACCGGGGACAGGGGGGTCAGTCTGAGGTTGCAGCGTCCCCATAGTTACGAGGCAAGGGTCACTCGACGGTTAACAATGTAGAAATTGGACACTCGGACAATAATGACATTATTTTCCTCTTTGCTTTCAAACGTTGGCTTTACAATCATGCTAGTCAAGCGCGCCGTGTTCATTCTAGTGTGACACAGCAACACAGCGAGCACTGGCCATACCGGAAGTGATCAGAGGTGTGACAATATAGCAACGCACTGGTCGTTTATATCAAGTCTGCTTATTCTAATTCTAGAGTCCAATCTGTGCTGCTGTGATGCAAATGCAGCACGCACACACACACACAATGAATACATTTATCATACCAAAACTCGCATCCCTTGTGGCTACCCTCCTTGTCCCAGTGTTGATCTCAACCATACATCAGGCACTTCCATTCATCTTAGGCCTAATTATTACAGATTAGTGTTGCGGTATGTAGCCTACTCTGTCATATACGTTATTATTGTTTATGGCAGAGAGACCATGTTAACCTGTGACGTTAATGATTGCCATTTCTGTAGATGTTTAAAGGCATTCTGGAATAATTAAAGAACACAAACAGTTGGTAACTAACAAAAGGATACGTAAGATCGTAGTTTGGAGTGCCACCATTACAATATGTAATTACTGTTAATGCCAGAGGTTATTGAGTATCCCACTGCTTGACAAATGTGGTATTGATGAAAAGAAGATATAAAGCACAGTAATTACACATACAATGTCAAGGAATCTTGTTTGGCAATGTATTAGCAGATTGTCATTATTCTAAAAAATACTGAATGCTAATTGAAAATATGGACAGTTGGCCTTCATCTGTTAGTCTGCATGATGTTATTTAGATACTCACCAGGTGAGGGCGCTGTGCTCTCAGCTAACCTCCTGTAGGTTAACTCCTCTTTCCCGGGTCATAAAATCAACTAGTCATTGACCTAATTTGGCTGTAACGTCCATGACATGGATTTAATTTAGATTACTAAATTAGGTTAATCTAAGGATATAATTTTGTTGCAAACAGCATTCGCTCGGAGCAAGAGACAACAGTGAATGAAAACAAATATCGGGTAAGTTAATAACACATTCTGTGAATAGGTTCGCACTGCCTGTGTCAGGCCTTTAGAGGGCGCTATTCCAGAAAAGAGTGGGGTAGGAGACACTAAACTGGCCTTGACCTCTTTTTCCCCTCTTCTGCCCTCCCTGTACCATAGGCAGTGACCTGGCCTTCAACCCTGACCTCCGACCCGAGTTTGGGTTCAGTCCTGGGTCAACCCAGGGTCTCTCTATTACTCTCTTACTCTCTCTCTTACTCTCTCTCTCTCTCTCTCTCTCTCTCTCTCTCTCCCTGTGTCTTTCATAAACACGCGACAATATGGATGTTATACAAATTGCACAGCTTTTTAAACAATACAATAGATAAGACAACAATGTTGTCATTTGCTATTGAGACTTGGCTTTTTTATTTTATTTTGTCTTAATATACGTTTAGAGTTCAGGTTAGCCATAACGTTCCAACACTGTTGACATCGTGGTGGTGTTATTGTGTTATCCTGTCACCGCAAACACAATCGTCACATCTGTGTACAGAGCAGCCATCTTAGCCTGTAGAGAGGTTTCTGCCAGCCATTTTAGGTATTCCGAGAATGCCGGGAGTTAATGCCAGCTCCAATCATTCTCTATCAACGAATGCACCATAAACCTGTGTTTTATGGATGAATTGCACAATAAGCAAAATCTAATAATAAAAATTTTTATAATTTTAATGAATGACAAAAAAGTACGACACACTTCATATTTGGGAGGGTCACCGCAGGGTTAGTCCAGGGTCAAATTCGGGGCGCATCAGAATAAAGTCAAAGTTCATTCATTCCTCCATTGTCCAAACATAGTTGAACGTAATTTATTTTAATTTAATATGGTGCTCAACAAACGGAGTAGTTTACTGATCACCCTGGAATGAACATAACATTCTGCAGATCAATGCCTTGCCCCGTTTAAATCCTGAGAATGGTTTTGCTACTATTTTATTGTAATAATGCGAACAAAACAACATGCAGAGTATTCTGGTGCAGTATATAAACTTAACTAACTAGGTGCTTATGAATGATGGTAATTTTTCTATGCAAGCTTACATTTTATAGACATAAAATAAATGATAAGTGTCTAACACACCTTATAGTGTATAGTGTACTACTATATTGTATATAGACAATATAGTAGTATTGTCTATTACTCAGATTCATGTTATCATTTTCTGATATCTGATATTGATACAAAATGCCAGAAGGAAACATATGAAACACAAAAGACAAAAACATAACCTTTTCTTAATGTCCATCAAAGTTCATTAATAACATGCATTCAAACTATCAGACTACAGATATTGTGTATTATGTGGAAGACGCCCATCTTTTTGTTATACTTTTGTTATATCAGACAGAGCCATATAACTATATACAGTATATACACACACAGTGTGTTTTCATATATATATTTATATGACAGAGCGGGTATCCAATCACATATCTGATACTGTATGTGAACCCTTGTGTGTTGTTGAACATCTAGTCACGATGTCTAGTGATCGCGATTACCGTTTTGGGCTGCTTTTGTTGCTTTAAGTCATTAGAGAGTTTCACACATTTGTTTTGTGAATGTGTAATTGAGTGCCAGTGACCAGGCTCCTGTCTGTGACCAACGGCTCATGAATAAACTCATCCAGGAAAATATTTGCACGCACACTGAAGGCTCGCTGCTTCCTTTGTCTTTAGCCACGCAGGAAACGTCAAAGGTGACATGTCACAGACATAAAAAGGCTTGCATAATAGAATGCCAGGCTTGTCTTCAATGGGGAAAGAGTGACAAGGTGTCTCGAAAATGGGTCTGGAAATATGGTGGCTGATCAATTGACTTGTGTTTCTGCCTTGAGGGTTTGGCGAAGGTTCAAACGGAGGTCAGAGTAGGGTCAGATCCAGGTCAGTGTGACACCAGAGCCAAAGTTCATAACGCCCTGCATCAGACTACAAACACGAGATCAATTCAAGTCAAATTAGGTCTACGCAAGCCAAGCAAAGCAATTAGGTTAGTCAATCTACTGTAGCACCAGCATCCATACACAACATGGCTAGCCTCTTGTTCTATTGGTTGCCATGTCAACTGTGATATTCCAGAATCCTAGGTTTCATACTGTGTAAATCCACTACTTTATTTAACTTTAGCAGATTTAATCTGATGTCCTTCAATGCAATTATTATGAGTATAATTTAAAATCTATATTAATATTTCATAGTGTAGAACATGTTGGATATTACAAGTTGTAGTGAGTTCTGAGGGCAAGCCAGGTCACACAGGGTTTTCTAGAGTTCAAA
The DNA here is from genome assembly GCA_027564635.1 of Typhlichthys eigenmanni. Classification (NCBI taxonomy): domain Eukaryota; kingdom Metazoa; phylum Chordata; class Actinopteri; order Percopsiformes; family Amblyopsidae; genus Typhlichthys; species Typhlichthys eigenmanni. Next base: position 10,224 of record JAODUK010075960.1, on the reverse strand, counting down.
TAAAGGTCAAACTATAGGTTCAACTCGCGGCTAATGAGTTCACAGTCAACTCTAGGCAGACTTTCTGTGCAATTGAAAATATTGTTTTTTTCTGTTAAGGCTACACACTGTCTCGTTTGATATTATTATGTATAGCACACATCATACGTTTTCACGTGTCATTCAAATCCTTGTTCCGCTTTTTAATAATTTTAAGTGTTATGGAAACTGTTGAAGTGAACTTCCTGCCCTTGTCGTCATAATTTCTAACTTCAGCTTTTTAGTATTGTGACTTTGTTCATAATTTAAAAGTTGTTTTTTTTTTGCCAGTTTTTCTTTTTCTTTTTTATAGTGGATTCATTTTTTAAATGTGATTTACTAATTACTATCTGTTTACTGTTGTGGCCAGGACGCTCTTGAACAACATATTTGCAATCTTAATAAGAGCCTTTCCTGGTTAAATGAAAGGTACATTATTATAAAAGTGAGGAGGCTTATTGGTCATTTCAGCATTGTCTGATTTACTTTCAAATTTTCATTTTGAGCATTAATTATTTAAAGACCTTTTATCATATTTTTTTATCAACATTCTTATTGCTAATCATAATCTACCTGGTCCCCATGTCGCAAGGCAATGGACACAGGTGGTGTACCATGTCCCGTGACCCTGGTAAACCACATGGTCCACTCCATCTTAGCTAAGTTTTGATAGCTGCTGTTAACGAATAGCAGCTATACTTCTCCCCAGTATGTTATTTCATTCTTCAATACTTGTCTCGCTCGACGATCGGCCCTTAGTCGTCATGGATGCGTCATTCATTTGTTTGTTTGTAGCATGTGAAGAGACAGAGAGAGAGAGAGAGAGAGAGAGAGAGAGAGAGAGAGAGAGAGAGAGAGAGAGATGCAAAGGAACACAGCAATATCATGTGGGGTGATGTCACACTGTGCCAAGAGGTGGTGGGGGAGAGAAAGGGAGAAACGGGGAGAGAGAGAGTGAGAGAGAGAGAGAAAGAAAGAGAAAGAGAAAGAGAGTGGGTTCAACAGAGGGGCAATTGCTCCCTTCCTACTCTCCATCACACACACACACGCGTGCATAAACACCCACCCTAGGGGCACTAAGCACAGCGTGTCACTGTAGTATATGTGGAAACCTTACATGCACCACGGCCCCCACAGGACAGGCCAGGAGAGGACATGCCTCCTGGATACAGGAGGAGACCTTAAACAAGCGGTGACGGAAGGAGATGAGGAGATGAGGAGGATGGGGGGGTGGGGTTGGTGATGAAAGACACGAGACAACGGTCTTGGCCTTGTCATTGATCAGACACACAGATGCATACAGCACACACACACGCACACACACACACACACACACACACACAGAAAAAAAGAAAACATGAGCATCCCCTTTACGCACACTTGACGACATGACAGCTGTTGTCATGGTTACCCCCGTCTGTCCCTGTTTTTTAAAAGGCATGCTAGTCGGATGGGCGGTGGGGGACAGTAAAGACCAGTCTGCTTAGAATGAGCAGATGTAATCAACAGCAAACGCCTCTCTCATCCACTTGGAGTTCACTGTGGGGTTAGGAGGAAGCATGAGCCGCTGCCTCTGTGTACCGCTGATGAAATTCTCTCTCGTCCTCCTCGTTATCTACGTTCTCGCCCCTTTCATCATTTTCTCTTCTTCCCCCCCATCGTTGTTTCCTCTCAACTCCCATCGGTATGTAATCGAATTGTGACCATTGTAGAATTAATAAAACACGTTGTGAGACTTGGCCCAAATACCCATGCGACTATACACAGACGCACATATAAGCCTATTTGTTTCAGGCTGAGAGAGAGAGATGAAATCCCCCATAACCTCAGCATGCAGGGTCAAGGGTCAAATTAAGAAGGGCAAAAAGATCTAGGGTAGCAGAAATCTCTCTCTCTCTCTCTCTCTCTCTCTCTTTTAATGTATTTATGACATATACTGTAGCTAGTTCAGTGTTATAAATAGGCCTAGATTATGAGTCCAGCTTTAGCATGTATGTTGCTCCTGTGTTTAGGCATATGCAGAGCTGACTGACTGACAGTAGCATTGTGACAGTAGTGGATATGATGCCAGTTGTCAGCTAACGATTCTTGATCATTCAATATTTAATAGGCCATACACCAGTTATAGGTAAACAGCAACAGCAAGTAGGCTATGTCATTAGGCCGTTATGCATTTCAAAACATACATTACCTAATATCATACAATCCTCAATAATTGCAAAAAGTGCAAATAGATATTATCTAAGAGGTTTAAAACAATATATACAACATAGATATGGCTGGCTCAGATATTTAGAGCCAACTACTAACAAAGGGACACACCATGGACGCTACACTGCAGGTGTGACATCCACCCTCTCATTCTCATTCTAATGTTGGACACTATGTCATGTTGGGCTAAATCAACATTGTCTTCTAGCTCGTATAGTCTTAAGAGCCTGCTTCGTCTCTTTTAAACAATAGAATATATGTATTGCTCTGACATTAATATGTACAGCGCAATCATTTTCATATTTTTATGAAAGGTTTTGGCATAAAATTGTACCTTTTTATACACTCATGTTTTTCTCACCTAGGACGGGCCCTGCATATTGCAAACATAAAGTTTCTCTTTGGGAATTTTCCTCATAATGTGGAACTCTGAAAAGCATTGTCTGATCCATTGCACCCACTGGTGGCCAAATATGTCATTACATTAATTCACCAGAGCAAAGTTCTTCCACATAGCCTAATTCAGTGGTATCCAACCCTGGTCCTGTGGACCCCCTGCCCTGCATGTTTAAGTTGTCTCCCTGCTCCAACACACCTGAGATAATAAGTGAGAATAAGAGACACTGAACATCATTAAAGCACCGGGCCATCTACAGACCCATGTTATATACCATCAAGTACCCTTTCATGATTTTTTATTTTTAGTTTATTTTATTCTTTCAACCGTTTTATATTCCTTGTTGTTTATTTCTGTATTTTCTTCTGGGAAGCACGATTATTGTAAAGCACGTTTTTTTGTATCAGGGCCCTAGAAATAGGTGAAAATTACAATGAACATGTTCATGCTGTTTTGCAGGTTATGAGCGGATTAATAATGTTGCTGTACTGTGCTAATACAACAAATATAGACTATGGTTGTTTGTAACTGTAAGAAACAGCAGACATGCAATTTAAGGCATAGTGATTATGCTTATTGTAGAATCTACAATAATCATAATTTATCTGATCACAGTGACTCCCACACAACACCTGGTGGCTAACACCAGTAATGCTATCCAGTTGCAACATGCAACTGAATTTATTTAACATGTAGCCTAATTAGCCTTGATGTCATTTTTAACACTGGATCTTAGTAACATAGCTCTAGTGTGGGTTGTCCTAATAAACTAGTGTGAAGAATGGTGATTTCTCCACCTCCAACACAAAATGTGTTGGAGGGGCAAACAGGTGCTCCCACGTTATTAATAGCATGACATTTATTTTTATTTTTGACCGTGTCTCTTTCACCGATTAGCCTATAGGCACACATTTCAACTAAAACTATGCGACGTCATAACCTGACATGCCAGAGGAATTGTTGTCACAAGTCCATCTGGGGAGACGTACATTGTAGTATTGAATAAAACTGAAGCTAGAAACGTCATGCATACAGTAGGTTACTGCTTCATTAGAAAATGTCTCTTGGCATTATCATCATGTTAAATTGTTATGAGAAGACATTTGTAGGTTTGTGATTGACTATATTTTCAGTGATTTCTCGTTCTTTTGTAAAACTATTCTGTTCGATCTGCTGTTTATGATAAAACTAAGGAAAACGAATTATTCACGATTAATTTAACAATTATATTGGCTAAATGTCATATTCACACATGTACATTTACCAAAAAGAAACCTTTGTTTCTGGTATTTCTTAGAGAATGCAGAAAATATATTAACCTAATTGAAAGGTCTTCTAATAAGAAAGCATTGAAGACTTTAAATGTCTGTACTTATTTTAAGATATTTGTAAATTGCATATAGATTTTATTTGATGTATTTTTTGTATACCCACCCCCTGTTATCTATTGTTAAATATTTTCTTCCGTCTCAATTTTGGATAAGTGATTGTATTGTATACATTGTGCTTGTTATTTTACTATGTGTACGTTGTATTTTGCAAAAACACAACGTGTCATTCTGGTTAGAACCGCAAGATGGCAGCGTATGATAGGTTATTTTAACTACAACCGTACATACGCAACTAAAGTCTAGGCTGTGAAAAAATACCTACCTAAAGACATCCATTTGCAAGCAGATATGCTACACAAGAAAACACTACATAACACATTATAAGAATAGCATTAAATGCTTTATTTTGGTGACCACTCGAACCTATATTTAACAAGATGTATTGCTGAATACCGCTTGCATTGCTAAAGTAGCCTAAATGGTAACACCAGTTACAGTAGACTATAGCTTGAGGAGGCAAGCTGTTTACTGTTGCCAGTCACTTGACTGGCCCTATTATTTATCAACGCTAATTGAAACAGTTTGGTTTTTGTTTTGTGTTTTGCAGTGGACAGCATCACTCACCAGTGGTTGAGCAAACCCTATTTATTATTTACTGTGCCTGGTAAGGCTACCTGACGTCATCAAAGACTGTATTTTATTGGCATAGCCTGTTCAATTTATCCAAGTTGCAGGTTTCTATTTGTGATACAGAAAATTATACCAAATCCCCTACGCTAGTAGGTCGTGATAACCCTGTTATGTTAGGCTAAGCTATCTTGCTGACTTACTGCGAAGTTATGTTCAATCACAAACGCACATGGACAGGCAGGAAGTGACACAAACGGCTTAGGAGACCACCTTACCCCACTACACTACAGCTTTCCAACCTCAATAAACATTATAGTGTAAACGTATTTTCAAATTGTCTATCAGAATAAACTAAAATATACAGTAGACATGCAACGTATCAAAATAAACTACTGTATTTTTGTATTTAATAAATAGAAAAAACAAAAATCACTTCACAAACATATTGGCCTATTTGATCTAGCCTTATCCTTCACATATAAACTGATTCAGTTAGTTAAAGGTATAGTCAGTCATTCTGGAGAAAGCCTGTTGCCTTGAGCTTGATCAAAACAAAAACACCTCTACCTTCAATGCCATAGGGTGCTTTCTCAGAAACTTACAAGTAAGGGCTGTAGAAACACTGGATTATTTTATCAGCATGCACATGGAAACGGCAGCTAGCAAACCGTGAGCAAATATTTACTGAATTTGACAAAAGTTTATTAGCTTAACTATATTTTATTATTATTATTATTATTATTATTATCATTATTATTATTATTATACTTTTATTTAACCAGGAAAGACTTATTGAGATTAAGAATCTCATTTACAAAAGCGTCCTGGCCAAGACAGCAGCCACCAGCAGTTTCAAAACATAAAAACACTTACAATACAAACATTTACAATGAAAGTATTAATAACAATTATACAGCAATAAGTGTCAGAGTCATCAGCATCATGGATTTAAGACAGCATATGTATCATTTATAACATATCTAGATGAGCCTATAAGTCAAACAGTAAGACTTTAAAAGCATTAAGTGAGACCAACTTTCTAAGATTTAAATTATTTGGTGAAGTATTCCAAGCAGAAGGTGCAGCATATTTAAAAGCTCTTTTTTCAGTACGGACTTTAGGGAGCAGTGAGAGATAAAAGTCCCGTGAGCATATAAAAGTAACTTTAACAGAGCTCAGCCAATCAGCCAAGTAAACAAAAAATATTTGGCTTGGGGATTCCAAGCCAGAAACTGGTTATTTTTGTTCTTTTCGGCCCACTGAATATACCTTTAAGTGGACAATGTTTGCTTAACAACAGCTTTTCTTTGCTTAACAAGTCTTTTCAGTTAAAGGTGCATTAAGCAAATATCTCCTGACAGTAAATTAAATGTAATAAAAGTAATTCATTGCTTTATTGCACTTTATTAGGCCTACATTTATTTATAAGACTTCAAGGCTTGTTGAAACATCCGGTTTAATTTGCTGAAGAACATAGGCTATGATCAGTAGGCATCAGTGGGCTATAGTCTAATAATGAAAACAAATGGCAGTTGAGTGGTAATGAGAACATTGCTTCTCTAATTTGCTTCTCTAATTTGTGGATTATTGTTCAAGAGTTCTGCTGAGGAGGAAACGCCAACCAACCTAAACCCGGGGTAGAGGGGCTCAGTGAATGTGCTGTGGAAGGTGTGACTGTGAATCATTTTGTCAGAGGAGACCTTGTAAAAAGACAGAATGCCATCTGGCCAGTCCAGATACACTCCCACCTTGTCACTGTACAGTGCGGAAGGAGGTAGCACGCGTGTGCTGTTGCCATTGTGGTAGGCAGCTGAGCTCTTGTAGTAGTAACTCCATGACTTGTTACTAAACCCAAGGCGTTGTGTGCATGTGTCTGGTGCTTTGTATGTCAGCCCCACCTCCACCACTCCCCAACACTCCACCTCCCAGTAACAGCAGCCGGTCAGGCCGTCCCTGCACAACACCTGTGAAAGCCTCTCAAATCTCTCTGGGTGATCAGGGTACGGCTGGACTTCGTCGGACACTGCCACCTTCTTGTTCCCTTTAAAAATAAGCAGGCATCGTTGTGCGGTGTTTGGGTCCAGTGTGAGTTCACAGGCATCTGGTGGTTGCAAAAGTAACACTTCATATATTATCATTGTAATTGTAACAAAAATAACTATAAAATAGTTATGTTAATGACAATAATTGTATTTGCTTAAAAAAAAATGTGTTTGCTTATGGTAAAAGATAAAGAAATTAACATGTCAAGTCATAAAAATGAACATTTCTTCATACATTTTGTAATTTGTTGAGCTAGAGGTTAGTCATGATCATGAGACAATACAATCTCCTTGGATCACTGAGGTTTGCTTACGCATTTGCTTTGGACCAAACGTGTTGTACGTACATGAAGCTGCAGACCCAAGCAATCATCCAAGTCATCACATGTTGTGCAATAAAATAGATTGCTGTAGGTAACGCAATGGTATACATTTGTATGTACTTGCATATAAAACGAATGCTTATGTCGGTCAATATAAACTGTAAATGTAAACCCTAATTTGAATGAATGTATTATCTATTAAATATGTATCTTAGATATTTGTTGAATTATTCTTACATGCGCCTTAATTCAAATTTATTACAGGCACATCACTTTTCAATTGACAAAATAAATGTTGATAACAAGTATACTTTTTTGGGAGGCTTTGAATAATAAAGATACTGTTCATGTTATATTGCCCCGAGAACAAAAACAATATTCCTTGAACACTGCTCAAGCTTTGTTTGACCTAGAGTGGAGAAACACTTGTTTTGTTATGAACATGGATTTGTATAAGTGCAGATGCATTCTAGGAAAGAAGAAGACACTGCTCTGTTCTGGGCCGGTCCAAAGAAACACACGGTGGTCGCGTTAAGCACTCTCCATCACGTGCACTGGGGGAACAGTGACATTGGTGATGTGGCATTTATAAGGTTAATATAGTTCTATGGTTTAGAGTGACCTAGGTCACGAACCAGTTTCCAACCAGTAATGTTTATAAGATAACAGATATGCTATGTCTTTATAATGTGTGTCCAGGCGTCAGGCTTTCAAGGATGTCTATGAGTGATGTGAGCATGCACACGATAAGGGCTGTATAAAAAGCTTAGCGTATGAGAGACTTCAGAACCATTCGGAGACCATTCGGAGACCAAAAACAAGAAATTTGAAAACCATAGCTTAGCATCTGTACTTCTCTCTACCCATTTTACCATCAACAAACTGATTCACTCAGTTAATCTTGGAGTCCTCCTTTGGTCAGACAATTTGCCACAACAATAACATGCATTCTTTTGTTCTTATAATACACGCCCAATTACAATCCAAACACTCTGCAGATCGAACCAATCCAAAACAAGATGGTTGACTTTCAGGGTTTTAATGCTATAATCTGTTCAAGCAGTGTCCCCTTAAATTCCTGGTGGGAAGCTGAGGAGGACAGAGAGCTGATCTGGTTCATGACGGTGTTGTGAGTTATGGGAGAGGGCTGGGGGTGGTACAGAGGGGAGCTGGAGCAACTCTTGTATTTATCAAAGACACAGGAATACTGAGGAGTCCTGGTCACGTTTCACCACCCTAAAGCCGGGGTAGAGGGGCTCCGTGAATGTCGCGTGGAAGGTGTGGAGATGTGTCAGGGTGTCGGATGAGACTCTGTAGAAGGTCACGGTGCCAGCGGGCCAGTCCAGATGCACTCCTATTTGGTCATCAGGTGTGGAAGGAACGGGCGGCACGAACGTTCCCTTGCCGTTGTGCCAGGCAGTGGACCTGCCCACGTAAAAACTCCAGGACTTGTCGTTCCACCCGAGACGGGAATGGCGGCGGTCTATATCCCTGCCGATGCCTTTGTACGTCACTCCTAAATCTACCATTCCGCAACACGCCACCTCCCAATAACAGCGGCCTCTCTGCACAACACCTGTGGAAAGTAGTCAAATCTCTCTGGATGGTCAGGATAGGGCAGGTCTTCTGACAGTGTTGTAACCTTTTTGTTTCCCTCGGAAAGACAGAGGCACCTTTTTGCTGTGTTTTGGTCCAGTGTGAGTTCACAGACATCTGGCAGTAGGAAAAGGAAACGTTTAGTATTTATTTATCTGTTGTCCCCAAAGGAAAGGGGAGGTAAACTTAAAAGCTTAAAAGCTGAAAAGCTGTAGTGTGACAGGATGCACTACCCACAAGGTAAATGAACCAGAACGAAGTTTGCATGCCCTGCAAATGAGTATTATTTATTTAAATGTGTCGCTGCTGGTGGAAGATCTGATATGCAACGGTAGCCTATTCCACAACCTTGGGGCAGCAACAGAAAAGGTACAGTCTCCTTTCAGTTTCAGTTGAGACCGTGGGGGGCATTCAAAAGCATTTGGAAGCAAGCAAGGACACCTGAAGAGCAGTGGTTGCTAAGGAGATCAGAAGGCTAAAACAGGCCCAGCGCCCACAGAACATGCTAAATCTCTACAGGAGCACCAATAAGAGCAGCCTTAGGCACCGCTGCCTATAGCGACTGGATCTGCATCGTGTGGTGAAGGCAGGCCAGCGCATCGTCAAGATGGAGCTCCCAAAACTAGACATCATCTATATACCAGTCGACTGAGGAAGAAGTGGAGATATATAATCAGGACCTCACGCACCCTGACCACGCCTTGTTCCGATCTGTGCCGTCCGGCACAAGGTTTGGGTCAATTAGATCAAGCACCAACAGGCAGAAACAGCTTACAAACACGACAGCAATCGCCATCGGTGTGTGAATGTGTGTATGAATGGGTGAGTGTGAGGCAACGCTGTACAGCGCTTTGAGTGGCCGGAAGGTTGGAAAAGCGCTATATAAATGCAGTCCATTTACCATTTACCTCTCAGAGCTGTGGCCTCCATAACACCCCCCGCCATACCCATCCGAACATACACACTACATCTAATTTCCACACCGCAGACACTGATCCACATAGCTAGCGAAATACAATTTAAAAAATGTATCCGGCTGTGCTGAATGCTGGAATTATACATTGTCTCTCATTATTTATTCATTAATTAATTAATTAATTAACAAAATGGCCTTTCAATTCCAAAGAGAGAAGCCATGTGAAATGTCATGGGTACTGAGTATAATGGAGATAAAGATCATTAATTTATTAATCTAAAATATACAGAGCATACTGCCAGTATACTACCGTCTGTGCAGAATGCTGGTATTATACATTTTCTCTCCATTATTGTTTATTTATTTATAATTATTTAATTCAATTCCACAGAGAGAAGCCATGAACTGAATTTGTTTCATCATGTACTACAAAATATAAGCAAAATAATACTCCATGATAAAAGATAAGCGAATGCATCCGTTCAATGCCATAGGGTACTCCTTCAGAAGCTCTGCCCCCCAAAATTGGACACACTGGGATAGTGTTATATTGTGCAGACTGCATCACTATGTTAGTGTTCCCATTTACAGAGCCAGGGCTGTGTGAAACACTGGACTTCATTTTCAGCATGGACATAGAGCCTATGGAGGACCAGAACTGCCATAATAAAAAATAAATAAATAAATAAATAAATATATAAAAGTATAAATAGATAAAGAAAAGTATAAATAATTAAATAAATATAAAAATAATTGAAAA
>JAODUK010075949.1:4041-15941 GCA_027564635.1 Typhlichthys eigenmanni | reverse complement strand
ATATATAGCAATAGTATATATACTATTATAGTATATATATAGCAATAGTATATGTATAGCAATAGTATATGTACTATTATATTATACAAACAAACATGGATTATAACAGTTCATAGTACTATACATATTCATTCGATTCGATTTATAGTATATGTATAGCAATAGTACATATACTATAATAGTATATGTATCAAAATAGTATATATACTATTATAGTATATGTATCACAATAGTATGTATACTATTATAGTATATGTATCACAATAGTATGACCTTGATATGACATCACATGCTGCTTGTGTTTCTGCCTCCAGACTGGGTCACATGACAGAGGTGAACTGTGATTCGCTGGCCGGGAAGCCCAATGTAGGCGGGGAAACAGGAGTCCAAGTAATGTCATTACAGGTGGGACACACACACACACACGCACACACACTCTCACACTCACACACACACTCACTGCCCCCCCCCCCATCCAGGCCCAGCCCTCCATTGTGGTCGACCCCGGTGAGGAAGAGGAGGTGGAAAGTGGGGAACTTCGCTGGCCCCCAGATGACCTGTGTTACTATGACGACCCAAGCCATGCCCAGACCCAGGACAAAGGTCAGGAGCTAGGTCACTAACAAGGCCACTAACAAGGTCACTAGGTTACTAACAAGGTCACTAACTAGGTCACTAGGTTACTAACAACGTCACTAGGCCACTAACAAAGTCACTAATAAGGTCACTAGGTCACAAACAAGGTCACTAGGTCACTAACAAGGCCACTAACAAGGTCACTAACTAGGTCACTAGGTTACTAACAAGGTCACTAGTAAGATTACAATGTAATGTTGATATCATTTATTGTGTGTGTGTGTGTGTGTGTGTCCAGGGCCAGAGGTGTGTTTGGGGGCGGAGCCACTAGAAAAAGCAGGTGGGGTTTCAAACTAAGGCTGCATTCAAGATGGAGCAGCGTTCACTTTCCGTTCACAGTGTAAACAGTATTGGACTGTGCGCCAGGTTACACAGCAGGAGGGTTGGGCTGAACAGCTCCACGTGTGTTTTGTAGATGAAGGGGAGATAGAACACCTCTGTCGCTGCTGTAGCACACTGAACCCTCCCGTTGATGGACGTCCCTATGCTGTTACATTCCCCCAGTTTACATTTCATGATGACACGACACATTTCAGGAGAAATAACCCGGCAAAGAACACAGCACTACTGCATATTTACTGTAATAGTGATGATGACTCACAAATGTTTAAAACAGGTTCCAAATATGTGCCTTCACTATTTATTAATGCATGTCATTAAGCAACTTTCGCCACGCCCATTAAACCAAACATCTCTGAAAGTGGTTTAGGAATGTTGCAAACATTTTCAAGGAAACGTGTTGTTCAAAGTTCTCTGAAGGTTCAGTCCAGTGAAGGTTCAGTCCAGTGAAGGTTCAGTGAGTTCTAGGCCTTCTGTTCCAAACAATCATTCTGATTTGATGGACAGTTAGTCCATATTTTCATTTCGTCTTCATGTGCCAGAGCAGTTAGTTTACAACAACACAGGACAAGATGTTGGCCCCTGGGAGCTGTCCAGTACAGCCTCAGTCTATACTGGTTCTACTGGGAGCTGACCAGTACAACCACAGTGCTGTAACAGTGGAACGTGTAGTAATGTGACACCAGCCTATAACACACCTTCATTTTCAACTGCTGCTGCCATCTAGTGGCCAAATACCTCACATGCTGCCTGGTAGATCATCTTATATGACATTTATGAATCTCTTTAGCTTCCGGCGCCCCCAAAAGGCAGCCACGTACCCGGTCAGTGCCCGCAGATGTATGCTGCTCTGCAAGTCCCGCCCCTCTCTAACAAAGCATGTGCGGCGCTGGTGCAGAGCCCCGCCCATTAAAAATGAGCCGTGTTTGTGGTCTAGTCTGGTACGGTCAGGTAGTAAATGTGGTCTAGTCTGGTATGGTGGTCAGGTATGTTTAATTGATACTGGAGCTTGGTATTATTGTCTGCTGTACTGTATATCTTGACTTGTCTTTAAAATATTACATTATCCTTTTTTTTTTTTTTTTTTTTACTGAAATTCATTATATATTCATTTGTATGTATATATATTATAAATTTACTAATTCATATATGTTGATATACATATAGATTATGATTGTATAACTTATTATAATTACCACTAACTCCACAGTGTGCAATATTAAAACAATAAAAAAATGTTACTGCATTTGAGATATATATTTCTTTCTTTTTCCTGATTAGTAGACTACTGCCAGTAGAGACAGTAGAAAACATGGGGCGCCAAGTGTAACCCTCTTTCGTGGAAAGAATGTATTTTGTGCCACGAAATGCATACATTAATTACACAATCATATTACACTAATTCCTTTTGTCCATTACAAACAAACGCTTTTGCATTACGTCCACGAAATGATTAGAGGGCATACTTTCGTGCAAGGAATTGACAGTTGTATTTTGTGGACGAAAGGCTGAATGCACTTGGCATTATGTGGACTAAAACTGGACGAAATGCATTTTGTTACATTTCGTCACTTATAAAATGCATTTAGGCAATTAGTGAGTCACATAATGACAAAGTGCCTTTTGTAAATTACTAAATGCATTTAGTAATTCACAAAATTACATTTACATTACATTTCGTCCACAAAATACAAACCACAACTGTCAAAGAGGAATTATTTAATTCTAAACAGTTTAATGATTGTTGATTATGTTTCAGTGCTTTATAGAAAACATCATAGTAGACAAGGGCTTCTCGATTATGGAAAAAATTATAATCATGATTATTTTGGTCAATATTGAAATAACGATAATTTAACATTAGTCAATGACTTTGGAAAGATGTTGCATTTAATGCACTTAACACTGTCTAACAAACGAACAGTGTAAACACCTTAAACTGTGAAATGTCCCTTAATAATTTTCACATTGATCTTTCACCCTGTCATTCATAACACAAGACAAAATAAAGACTTTACTTGCAAAACGCAATGTGCAAAATAATCATTTTTTTCCTCAATTATGTTGTTTTTTTGTAATTGTTAGGAGCTGAAATTGAAGTCACTATTCAAATTGTACAGCCCTATAGTAGACTGTAGCAAACAGGACAAAACCTTTATTGTACTTGGTTTATTAAAAGCTTAAGAAAGGCTTGTTTGTCTTTCCAGGACTTTTGAAATGTCTTCCATAAATTGGCCCATTTATACATCACACCATATTTCACAAACCATTGCGCGCGCACACACACACAGTGCCTATTGGATTGAGGTCAGATGACATTTGACCAGACTGTTTATGTTTCAAGATAATATTGGTGTAATCTTAATGTAGACAGAGTGTAGAGCTGATCCTAACAAGCAGATTTACATTTACGGCATTTGGCAGACACTTTTATCCAAAGCGACTTACATGTCGTAGTATAGTTGGACAGGTCATACATCAGCAATTGTAAGCAACCAGATAAATGGATGTCAAAACATGCATCCAAACCACTATTAAAACAATGGAGTGCATTACTGTTGCTTTGGTAAGCATAGTGAATCACTACGCCCTCATTTATTATTTAGTAAGTCGGTCACTTTAGGCATAAGGAAGTCTGGTCTCTTCTACACGTCACAAATTAAAAAAAAAAAAACAGTAGATCATTGTTTTGCTATGGTAGTGTTCATTTATGCTGATCAAAGCAACAATACAGCTCTGAACAGTTTTAGATAGAGATAAATGGATATACTGTTGTTAACACCTGTCAATAGGAGATCTACATTGACTAGGATACAAATAGTCTTTATCCTATATTAATAGCACAGCTACAGTCACCCAACCAGCCATCTTGATGATGGCAAACTATAAAATACCCATTTACCAAACCTTAAACATGTAACAGGAAACTGACTAAACCTATAGTCATTGAGCAAGGTAGTCAACCACTTTGCTATTGAGTGATTTCTACTGACCATTGATAAGATTCACAACTCTTTTTAAAATCACATTTCATTAAATTATATGCTTTATATATCCACCCTAGTTCAACATGTCCTCGAATACGTAGCACCTCTTTGCTACAAATATCTCTGAGTCAATAAACTGTTAGATGCTTGACTATCAGTATGCTATAAACATCTCCATGAGCCAATTAACTTAGACCCTTGACTATGCTATAAACATCTCCATGAGCCAATTAACTTAGACCCTCGACTACGCGTCATACCTACCTCAATACAGAAGTTCATTGGCATTAGGTGAGCAGCCAGCACATTGCTCCTCTAACATACTAATGCTTATCTCCATCTACTGGCAGTTTGTTCCAATTAAGGTACCACATCTTACATTAAAACAACATAAATACATGTCATCTAAAGACACACACTACCAGTGACAGCATAAGTATTTGTTAAGAGAATCAATGGAGTCAAATGTGAATTTAGGTCCGGTTCCAGTCCAGACAATGACCAACTCTTTACTTAACGTCAGCTTCAGGACTTTTATACTGTACCACCTATAGTTATATATTTAAATTGGGGTCTCGCTTGAACTTTTCTAGTGTTGAATCATTATCTTTGGCCTGATTATCAGACCACAAAAATTTTTTTTTTTTAAAATGCACATTGTGATGAAAATACATTTTAATGAGTCTTATCAGGCTAAAATCAAGACTGCTTTAATACATTTTCTGGACATGTCTAGTGTTTTCATTCATACAGATAAATGATCGGAAGATGTGATCTAAACTATTCTGTAATCTGGGATGTTTGCTTGTGCTCGTTAATCTCCCATCATGCATCACATGAAACTGAAGGCACCAGGAACCCAGCAGGACCTTTAGGTCAGAAACACATTGAACCACGTCAACAAGTGCTGAGAAGTAACTATCAGAAGGAAACAAGTGTTCTAGGAAGTTACAAGCACAAACCAGGCTAATGGAGACAAAACGTTTAGGTATAGCAGTACAACGTACTAGAAAGTGCAGTTTTCAATGTTTTCTTTTTGGTGCATACGCATGTTCTCTCAGCTATGCTGCCCCCTACAGTCTCCTGGTGAGCTATGCTGCCCCCTACAGTCTCCTGGTGTGCTATGCTGCCCCCTACAGTCTCCTGGTGAGCTATGCTGCCCCCTACAGCCTCCTGGTGAGCTATGCTGCCCCCTACAGTCTCCTGGTGTGCTATGCTGCCCCCTACAGCCTCCTGGTGAGCTATGCTGCCCCCTACAGCCTCCTGGTGTGCTATGCTGCCCCCTACAGTCTCCTGGTGAGCTCTGCTGCCCCCTACAGTCTCCTGGTGAGCTATGCTGCCCCCTACAGTCTCCTGGTGTGCTTGGCGTTGTAGTGGCTCCTCATATCCTTGCGCAGGCGGAACTTGTCCCCACACACGCCACAGATGTACAGGTGGACGTCCATGTGCTCCTCCAGCTGCTTCCCGCCCGGGAAGATCTGGAAGCACACCTGGCAGATGGTCTCCCCAGCCGCCAGGTGGGAGATCATGTGGCGCACGTGGTCGTGCTTGAGGAAGGCCCCCTGCTGGCAGACGGGGCAGAGGTAGCGCGCCACGCCGCGGTGCATGTCGGTGTGCAGACGCAGCTGGCGCTCGCGCAGGAACTGCTTCCCGCAGGTGTGGCAGCTGAACTGCTTGTGGCGCGTGTGCACCGTGTGGTGCTCGCGCAGGTGGCAGCGCTGGAAGAAGCCTTTGCCGCACAGCGAGCAGAAGTGCTTTCTGCGCTGGTCCTCCTCTGGCCCGTCGCCCGGCAACAGCAGGCCACAGTGCAGGCAGTCAGGGTCGGCGCCCTCCAGGGGCTCGTCCGCGCCCGCCGTCTCCTCCTCCTCCTCGTCGCCGTGAGAGTCAGACTCCTCCCCCCGCCCCCCCTGCTCCTCCCCGCAGCGCTGGGCGTGCTCCTGCAGCGCCCGGCCGCGCACCAGCAGCCGGCCGCAGCGGCCGCACGCACACAGCTGGCCCAGGTGGGCCGCCAGGAGGTGCGGGGAGCGCTGCTCCTCCTCCAGCAGCTCCCCGCACAGCTCGCACGGCTCCACCCCCTCCTCCTCCCGCGGCTCCGTCCCCTCCTCCCCCCGCGGCTCCGCCCCCTCCTCTTGCTTCACCCGCCGTAGCTTGGCGGGCGGCCCCCCCTCCTCGCCCACCCGCACCACCCTGATCTCCTCCTCCTCCTCCGGCTCCGTCTTGACAGACAGCTCGGTGCCAGCCCCCACGGAGCGCAGGCGTGCGGGCCAGTCGTCTCGGCAACCGGCCTCCTCCTGGCCGTCGGAGGCCGAGCTCTCGGCGCGGCCCGAGTCGTCGGCGTCACCGGGGAGATGGGTGGGCGGGGCCTTGCGGTTGGTGCAGGTCAGGATGTGCTCGATCAGCAGCTTCTCGCAGCTGAACACAAAGCCACAATCGTCGCAAGTGAAGGTGCGTCCGAAGCGCGGCCGCTCCTTCAGGGCGGGGCCCCGCCCCCCCGCCCGCTTTCTCAGGTCGCACGGTTGCTCAGCAACGCCCTCGGAGGGGGCGGGGGCAGGGGCGGCGGGCGGCGGCGGCTCCTCGGCCACCGGCCGGGAAGAGGCGGCCGGCGCCCGGTCCGGCTCGGCAGCGGCGGGGGGGCGCTGCTGCTCATACATGCGCACGCCGAACATCATGGGGGGCCCAGGAGCGGTGGGGGGGCATGGGGGGGGCGTGGGGCCGCAGCCCGCCTGCAGCGCGGCCAGCGAGTCGGGCACATGGTACATCTGCAGGTAGCGCATGCACACCTTCAGCTGGGAGAAGTCCAGGTTGCCGGCGGCGACGCGGCCCAGGTACATGAGCTGCAGGATGAGGTCGAAGCACTCGGCACTGATCTGCAGGTTGCTGAGGTCCAGCCGCGTCGCCCCCTGCTGGTCGCTGATGAACAGCATGCGGAAGTAAGAGCTGCAGGCAGCCAGCACGGCCTTATGGGCGCGGAACGTCACGTCGCCGATGGCGATGGAGCAATCGCACAGGAAGCCCCACTCGCGCTGGTTGTTGAGCTGCTGCAGGACGTGCTCACTGTGGCTGGGCCCCGCCATCGCCCTGGCAACCCTCTACCCCTGCTGGAGCTGCACCTGCACACAGGAAGTGATGCGTTACACTGCCCACCAATGGCAACAGGCCTGAGGGCAGAGATCAATTATCAACACAAAAGAGGTATTGTAAAGAAATACTAAAATAGAAAAATACATTTTAATAATAAAGAAAGAAACAACAAAAACTGAACTGACTGAATAAATGATTGCCATATTAATTATCTAAAATAAAAAGGCCACAATAGTATTTCTATAGAGCAAGGCCTCCTTCACACACCAAGATGATTAGCCTGTAAGTCATAACAATGGTAGCAGACACCTCATATTGCCTCATGTACACTACATGTTTTACATTCTGAATGAAACTTCAGTGAATCGCTTAGCCCTAACGTCTTTATATAGGCTAGTGGCTTTACTATTTATATAACTTAACCTTACTTCATCTTTTTAAGACAGTCCTTAAGTAATATCTTCTTTCATTACTATAATTATAAGTTAAATAATTAAATGACGTGTTTTGAGATATATATATAATTACATAGCCTACATTACGTAACTAATAGCCTATTTACTGCAACTGTTTTTACGCTCTATAAATACGTAAGATGAACGTCCCGCCCATTTAACTAGTATTGGCTGGCTGACGCTGCGGTCATGCGGTTATGTAGCCCGTCAATCAAACCGCACAGAAAGTCGTTATTTACGGTGAAAACGAGTTTTCGTCCGGGCCCGGAGGACAGGTCGGTGTTGTGCCGGTTCCGACGAAGTGGACCGACGGGAGACTGGGCGGGTGCACGAGGCAAAATGGAGCGAGCCCCGCAGCGAGCTCTCACGCACTGCCGCCCCCGCGTGCAGCTTCCCGCACACAGGCTCGTGGCGTCTTACCGGAATAAACCGCTTCCCGTCGGTAAACAAACGCAGACACCAGACTCACCTCGGTACCTGAAGGTCTGCAGGGCTCTGGACTCTTCTGCAGGGCTCTGGACTCTTCTGCAGGCCCGCAACGTCTCCTCGCGACGTTTTTTATCCGGCGCGAAGTTGTGACAAGAAAAGCTCGCGAGGGCGAAGCCCCTTGTGTTGCGCGAGGAAAAGCACTTCCGCCCCGCCGCTCTGCGCGCTCCCGCACCTCCACGTCCCCGCACACACCGCATGCGCCCATTCAACAGAACATGAAACGTCATACTGTTGTCATCATATTAACGCATATAGACCTGGTGGTATCATTTCCAATAGAACCTGAGGTCGTACTGGAATGGTCAACTCCCACAACCACTGTTGAGGAAAACTGGAAATACCATTTATTCTTTTTATATTCATGTCAAATATTGTTGACCATGTCGCCATTGTGGCACATGTGTAGTGGGAATGCAATGTTTTAAACTAGGAGATGTCTCGATGACCCTTCCATCTGCCACCTCTCACCTGTGCATTTTGATATTCCACTGACTGCATTCCTATACCTAGAACAAAGAGGGCCTTACAATTAGGAGAGCAGAAGTAGACCATTACTCAGCAGCGCCAGACAATCTTGCAGATGGTGTCTGGGCAAGGTAGTAAGTTACATTGTGACTGACCAGCACCTTGGAAGGTTCTGTTCTCAAATAGATATATTGTGAGCATGCCACTGCCCCGTGTTGGGACAGTCAGCCCTATATATGCTGTGATTTCTCATGTATTGTCAGCCTGTTAAACGAACCTGGCTGCTTCATGGTGTTATTGACTTCATAACTACTTCTAAGCCGCGACCTTAGATACCAAGAAACCTTACAACATTCTTGAGCTTCTTCCAGAGCCTCTCTCAGGAGGGCTTGGGGTTCTGAACTTAACATTATATTATTTGGTGTTAATTACTTCTGAAGCTGCGACCTTCGGATACCTGGGAAGCCTTACAAACTTCTCGGCTGAGCCTCCCCAAGGAGTATCAGAATGAATAGACCCAACATAAACAACGTGATACGTGATGCTTAAAACATCACGCAACTTTTAATGAGAGAGAGAGAGAGAGAGAGAGAGAGAGAGAGAGAGAGAGAGAGACCTTCATGTGCGTGAACCACAGGCGTGAACACGAGCTCTCTGCTGACTAGTAGTCAGTAGTAGAGTCACGTGAGATCATTCCACGATCTCGCTGCAAGCAACGCGAGACATCGCGGTACTCTGCAGCTGCACCAGGACGAAGACTTGCAGCTCGTGCACAGCTGGTAAGGTGTTTCTATTTGATCAGGGCGCGCGCTGCTCGCTAAAATCAGTTTCCAACATCACGTGACGTCACGGCGGGCGGCTCCGCTTCGGACCGGCAGGTCGGTCGCGTGGCTTATGCGTGATTGAACACGAGCCCGTTCTGGTCTGCAGCCTCTTCAGTGGCTTTGACGAATGACGTCACGGCGGGTTTAGTCTGTGATTGATTAATTGGAAGGATTACGTGATTCTGTGCGTGCGTGTGTAGGCTGCTGGTGTATTGCATTGTAGTGCACTACAAGTGTATATACAGGTGTGTGTGTGTGTGTGTGTGTGCAGGTGTGATGGAGGGGGGCCCCACATACAGTTGTGTGTGTGTGTGTGTGTGCAGGTGTGATGGAGGGAGGGTCCCACATACAGGTGTGTGTGTGTGTGTGTGTGCAGGTGTGATGGAGGGAGGGTCCCACAGCCTGCTCCTGCTCCAGCAGCTCAATGTCCAGCGGGAGTTCGGCTTCCTGTGCGACTGCACGGTTGCCATAGGCAACGTGTACTTCAAGGCCCACCGGGCGGTACTGGCTGCCTTCTCCAACTACTTCAAGATGATCTTCATCCACCAGTCCAGGTCAGACATTGTCAGGTGACCTCTGGCAGTATATCTACTAACACCACAGTGTGTACTACAGTGAGTGCATTATACTATACTAGTTATACAGATATCTACTAACACCACAGTGTGTACTACAATGAGTGCATTATACTATACTAGTTATACAGTATATATACTAACACCACAGTGTGTACTACAGTGAGTGCATTAAACTATACTAGTTCTACAGTATATATACTAACACCACAGTGTGTACTACAGTGAGTGCATCAAGCTGCATTAAACTATACTAGTTATACAGTACATATACTAACACCACAGTGTGTACTACAGTGAGTGCATTAAACTATACTAGTTATACAGTATATATACTAACACCACAGTGTGTACTACAGTGAGTGCATCAAGCTGCATTATACTAGTTATACCATATATATACTAACAGCACAGTGTGTACTACAGTGAGTGCATTAAACTATACTAGTTATACAGTACATATACTAACACCACAGTGTGTACTACAGTGAGTGCATCAAACTGCAGGCTTCAGACATCCAGCCAGATGTCTTCAGTTACCTGCTGCATATCATGTACAGCGGAGAGCGCCCCCTGCAGGCCGTGGACCGCACCCGTCTGCAAGAGGGCGTGCGCTTCCTCCACGCGCACCAGCTGCTGCGGCGACCGGGGGACACGCCCGGCGACGGCCCTGGCGACGGCCCCGGCGACGGCCTGCGTGGCTCCAACCTGTACGGCATCCAGATCTCCTCCCAGCTGAAGGATGGCCCCGCCCCCCCGAAGGGTCCCGCCCCCCCCGCTTGTGTCACCGACGGGGACGGAACCCCTCTGGCCCCCCCCTCCCCGCCCCCGCCCCCAGGAGGAGGGGCGGGAGCAGGAGTCAAGCAGGAGCAGGAGGAGGAGTCACTTCTGTTTGGCCACACCCCCTGCAGCCCCGCCCCCCGGGCGGAGGAGGAGGAGCCCCTGGATGGCTGCCTGGAGGAGGCGCTGCGGCAGAGCCAGGCACTGGCCAATCAACTGGCTGCAGAGCTGCGGCGGAGCCGTGGAGGCGGGGCCAGCCCCCCGTTGCCCCCCTCCCTCCTCCACTCCCGCAAGAGGAAGATTGCCTGCGCCGTGTGCAGCCTGCGCTTCTCCCAGAAGGCCTTGCTGCAGGAGCACATGTACACACACACCGGCAAGCCCCGCCCCCTCCGCTGCTCCCGCCTGCTGCCGGGCTCCGCTTACTTCCCCGAGGGCGGGGGGGAGGGGGGGGAGGGGCTGAAGGACAATGGCAGCTCCTCCTACTCGCTGGACTCGGAGGTCTCCCAGGAGAGTGACGGGGACAAGCAGCCAATAACAGACTGAAGGAGAGCTAGAGGGCGGTGCTAAAGGTGCCCTCAAGAGTTTTACACGGAGAGCAGCACTGCCCCCTGCTGGCCTCAACGCAGCGGTGCTACCAAGACTCAAGTCGATTACGTTTGAGAGCCACCAGACGCTCCACACTGCTCCCTGCTGGGGGAAGTTGGTCAATACCTCATGCTAATAGACCTCGGCAGACGTACGTCATTTTCGGGGGTGCCGATACCCATATATGGACTTCTGGGTCTAACAGATTTTCCCTATGGACAAAATATATTCTCAATACCCCCCCTGCCCCCTACCACATACATATACCACAACATATGAGTTAACCACAGTCTGTGGTCAACTCATATGTTGTCAAAGGGATATATTCCTAGTGGAAACATTATAATCAAGCAAACAAACAGCATATTACTTGCAAACGCCGACCTCAACATGTCTGAAATGTCAAAAGCTCCATTTAATTACACTGACCTAAACCGGAGCATGGCTAACCCAGAACTAAACAATAAGAAAACCCTGTTCACTTTTTAATTTAGACTCTGAACTGACTGAGCAGTGACCACGCGACTGGCGAGGCAAATTAGCCCCGCCCCTGCAAGGGTTTGATTGGCTGCTCCTGCCCCTGCAAGTGGTTTGATTGGCTGCTCCTGCCCCTGCAAGGGTTTGATTGGCTGCTCCTGCCCCTGCAAGTGGTTTGATTGGCTGCTCCTGCCCCTGCAAGGGTTT
>JAODUK010075948.1:0-39824 GCA_027564635.1 Typhlichthys eigenmanni | reverse complement strand
TACACTTATGTAGATATTCCAATAAAAATCAGCCGTTTCCAGCTAGAATAGTAATTTACCATATTAACTATGTCTAGGCTGTATTTCTGATTAATTTAACGTTATCTTCATTGAAGAAAACTGTTCTTTTCTTTCAAAAATTAGGAAATTTCTAAGTGACCCCAAACTTTTGAACGGTAGTGTATATATAAATAATTAAACAAACAAACAAACAAACAAACAAACAAACAGGATAGACTATACCTGATGCATCAATCAGTAGCCTAGACTATAATCGTGTCATCTTGCCCCAACAACTTAATTCTGTTCCCGGGGGACTCAATCCAAGTCCACTAAACAGGGAGGCCCTCTATCCAAAGATGTACGATGTTCTCTAGGCCCTCAGGCATAAGGAGTTCTTGAACCGATAGCATTTATTAACGCACTGTTCAAGTATACTGGAGATTATTACCTTTCTGACTTTTGATTTCCATAGCATTATGAAGCGTCCATTTGAATTATGTTAATAGACCACTGGATAAAGGGGGGCGGCGCTGATGCTATTTTTAAGTTGTTCCATGGTTCCAGTACACCCACTGCAGCCATGCCTGCCCTATGAGGCACTGGCGTATCAGCTGGCGAGGTGCGTAAACGCCCAGCCAGAGGTCCCAAGATACAAAAACGTTACCTCAAGCACCTCTTTACAGCATCTTAAATTATAGTGCTCGTTTTACGTCCAAACAGGTCGCAGCTTTGCTCTATTAACACTTGAACCTGCGCATGCACTAGGCGTAGCCTGCTCTAGCTTCTAATAGATGTCCAACAACGTTACTTGACCAGATAGCCAAAATATAGTATGTTACCCAACGACAACGTAGACCAGATTTGCAGGTTTAACCGTGTATCTGGAATTATAATTGGCAAGACGATGCTAGCGCTGCAACATAATTGGCTATGTAGGCTGTAAACTATGAGTGATATGAAGATATTCGAAGGTTAAATACAATACGTTAACACCCGATACACATTTATAAACAAGGAGCCATCTGAGGCTAGCGTTGCCATACCTGACTCTGGAAATGTCGCCCTTCTTGCAACTTGAAAACAACTCGTATGCGTCCATGATCTACGCAGTCTTTTCTGTAATCCGTAATGCATTGAGGCGGCCTGTCTGCTGGACAGGGTGTGAAGTTTCTATACGGTCAGTGTTTTCTGTATCAGACAAACCTCTGTCAGAGTAGGCCTATAATTGTTGACAAACTGTAGTGCTGTTTCTCCAATGTTTTGGTTTGGGTTTCATGTGGTCATGTGATCAGAGAGGCGGCGCAACGCGCGTCATCAAAGCAGAAGGAGGCTAGTTTTGAAGATATGCTACGAGAAACAAATAACAGACTGTATCTTATAGGTAGCCTACGTGAAAATGCAAGTACGTTTGTTTAATGATGTCTGTTAGACATTAAAAACTATTTTGAATTCAAAAAATGTATATATATTTGTTAAATTCGCATCGTTGCCAGTGTTGAGGGCATCGTCACCAGAGATGGAGCCAGAGGTGCGTTCAGTGGACTGAACGTTCTGAACGTTCAATGGACTTTTTCACTGAACGACCAGTTTCCTCGAAAACGTTCAAAACGTTCTTGAACTACTTTCAAAGCCGTTTGCTCCGTTTAATGGTCATGGCGATTGTTGCTCAGTGACGTGTAGGAAGTGTAGCCGCATATTTACCTGGGTGTTTAGTAGGCCTATTTATGAGTAGAAGCCATAATCACTATTTAATACCATTACAAAATGTCGGTTTTATTACGTCTTTCCACCTTAATTGTATGCCGTCTCATTCTGATATGAAATTCTGAAATCTAATATGTTGACACAGCCATTACAAACATCTTAAATTGGAACAGTGTGACATGCACCGAAAATCCATCTCAAAATAAGGCAAACACTAACGATGGCTTTGCTATTGTGTTTCCATGTGAGCGTTGTTCAACCCACACAGCCATATGGACAGGCCAACTCCTCCCTGTTTTGTAACAGCTGTTTAGTCCACACACAGTTTGCGTTCATTGAACTTGTAGCAAACGTTCCACTATCCTGAACGCAGAGCAGATCACGGCCACACTGTAGGCATTGCTCAAGGATGCCAATGTCGGCGTTGAACTATAAACTAAAGTATTAATGTGGTAAAGGGACATGTGAGTGTCTGCACTGGTCCATAAATTAGGCTACTGGGAGAACATATGGGAGAACATATTGTCTTATTAAGTCTAATTTTTAAATAATGAAATCAATAATAGTGATAGGATAGGCCCAAAGACCGAACATTTTGTCTTTTTTTTTACTATCGTGCAGTACCACATATACTCTGTAGCCCAATCACAATAGAGGATTAACGTTGGCCAAAGAGTGCGTTCAGTGGGCCGAACGTTTGCTACGTTCAATGCATTATTAACTAAAACGTTTAGGCCTACTCGTAAACGTTGGCAGCGTTCTCCAGCGTTCTCTTTTGCTGTGTTTAATTACTTGGTATAATGGGCGTGGAGTGTTGCTCAATGGCGTGTATTATAAGTGAAGACATGTTCCGACTAATAAAGCGCACAGGTTCCGTTTATGTTCTTCTGAGTGTAATTCTTCAGATTGTTACAATCCCTCCCTTTGTGGTTGGGGTCTAACACTGAAAAAAAGTAGGCCTAATATTAAACACCATCTAAAATTTAATTACCTCAAATTATTCACATATGCTATAGCATAATGTCACTACAGATAATATTATACATATGTAGGCTATGGTTACACTTCTTTATGTCCAGCACTTTATGCATTTAAAGTTAAAGCCTATTTCAATTGTTGCATTAGACAGCATCTCTAGTGGTAGACTAGCTATAATTATTTGAATTGAGATAAAAGTAGATTATATTTAATTATAATCTGATGTATTTCAACCAATATTTAATTAAAGGGTAGGCAGGTGATAGCTATTCAGAATTACAAAATGAGATAGATTTAAGATAATCATATTCAATATAATTTGTATTTTATTGATGAGCTGTTATACTGTACACTAAACAAACATTTCTATAAAAGATATGTCAACACAGACAACCTATAAAATGTATGCACGTTTAAATTTGCAGGCAGAAAAATTACTGCACATCAAAAAGTGTATTTTCATACCTCAACATCAGTTGTTTTTTGAGACCCCGCAGACATCCATAGCCTACAGGCATTCGGTTATTGTCATATGCCTAATCACTAGTCTGTTTATTAGCAGAAGCCTACCAAATGTAGCAAATAAGACTAACATCTTATTTCATCTTACATCTTACATCACAAAAACCTGGCATTTAGTGTGCAGACTTTTTATATCCACTGTATGGATACCACTAGAATGCATCAAACTGAAGCTCATAGGCTTGGAATTTGACATCAACATAGAATGCACATCAATTACTAGTGACTGCTCATGCACAAAACACACCTTAAGCTATTTACCAAGACAATATTTACCATGGTTGGCTTCCAGCTGAATCCCGGAGCAGGGGTAGTTAGGAGGTTGGTAGGCCGATGCATGAGACTGGTTTATCCACATTGGAAAGCTATACTCACTATAACACCACACCCATCTTGTCAATAAAGTGGGATTCTGCTGATGAAACCTACCTGACTGGTCGCAGATGCTGTATTTATCACTGCTGTGACCCATCTGCACAACGCTAACATGACTCTACGGAGAAACCGCAACAGCCGTTTTGGAAAGTATGTCTCACCTGAAGGATTTAGCAGCTTGTCTCTGGGATCTTACTCCGGCCCCAAGCTCAGCAGTGCCAGTGGGCCATATCATACGGTCCCTGTTACCCCTGTGACATTCAACAAAAGCCTGCTAACCCCACTGAAGTTCGATATAGACCCCAGTTTTCATGCTGCCCGAACCCAAGAGAAGGACGAGATCAAAAGACTCAACAATCGCTTTGCCTCTTTCATTGATAAGGTAAGACACACTTGTATACAGTGTACAGACAGACACAATAAAAATAAATCCGGTCTTTCCAAAAAAGTGATTAATAAAAGAATTTGAATTTGTCAGTCCTAAAAATCATATGTACTCTTTGTGATTGTGTGTGTGTCACATTTGTGTCCCAGGTAAGATTCCTGGAGCAGCAAAACAAAATGCTAGAGACCAAATGGGAACTGTTGCAGCAGCAAAAGACAGACCCTTCAGATGTGGAGCCCATACTGAAGTCCTATATTGCTAACCTGCAAAAACAACTGAATGCCTTAACCAGGAATAAGGAGAGACTAGCCTTGGAGGGCACTGCCCTACAACAAAGTGTGAATGACTACAAGATGAAGTGAGGCCTTGTCTTGAGAATGGAAGGGGCTATTGTTACATTTCCAGAGCACGTAGTATACAGTCTCATACTGTACGATAATAAGCAATTCGGTGAGGTCATAATACCTATACTGCCTATCAATAAAATAGTCTAAAATGTTCTTCTGATGGTTTCAAGGTATGAGGATGAGATCAACAAGAGGAACTGGGCAGAGAATGACTTTGTCATGCTTAAACAGGTATAGCAAACAAGTCCTGAGACCAGCTAAATTATTGTTATTAAATAAAAATAATAATAATAATAATACAATTAATAATAATAATAATATTAATAGAATAATAATGTTTGTTAATGATTTAGTGAAGAAAATAAACAACTTATTATTTGCACAAAAAAAAACACCTAGGACTTGGACTCTATCTATCTGTCTAGAGTGTGTCTGGAGGAAAAAGTAACAACTTTGGCAGAAGAAATCAACTTCCGCCATGCTGTCTATGATATGGTATTAAGTCAACTGTTATCCACCAGACTAAATGAAGTGTGCATTGTGCAGGGCATTTGTCCACACAACAAATCAAATGTTGTAAATCTGCATTGTGTTATTTCATGCGTCAATTAAACCCAGGAACTCAGTGAGCTGCAGGACAGCCTAAAAGAGACCTCTGTGGTGGTACAAATGGACAACTCCCGTGACCTGAACATGGATCACATTGTGTCTGAAGTTAAGGCCCAGTATGAAGAGATTGCTGCCCGCAGTCGGGAAGAATCTGAGAGTTTGTACAAGACCAAGGTGATTAGAAGTACAACAAAAAATATATATTTTTAAATGCATTAAATATATTGACATATGAACATACTACATTATGTAAAGTAATAACAACAGGCAATGTGTCATACTGTATGAGCGATACAGATTGATCCCATTTAAATCCTTTTCTCTGCACAAGTTCAACCAGATATCTGCCCAGGCTGACCAGTATAGCAGTGAGCTACATAGCGCCAAGGGGGACATTTCTGAAGTCACCCGCCTCATCAGCCGTTTGCAGAAAGAGATCCAGGCTGTGAAGGGCCAGGTGACTGCTAATGACTTTATTTGATTGATAATTTCAGATATGAGCAAGGTCTCATGTCAGTCATGTATGTGTGTGTCTAATCATCACTATACAATATTATAACAAATTGTGTGCCTGCTGAAAAATATGGCAAGCCAGTTACATAAGCCTAGTGCAATTACACCAAATGCATTGTTTTGGAACGAAGCATAATCGTTTATGGTACTGAAGAGCTAATAACATATAATAATAATAATAATAATAATAATAATATTTATCCATATTGTATGTGTCAACACCAGCAAGCTAATCTGGAGAGCCACATATCAGAGGTAGAGGCACAAGGTGAGCAGTCTATGAAGGATACAGAGGCTCGCATCAAGGACCTGGAGGAGGCTCTGTCTAAGGCCAAGCAGGACATGGCCAGGCAGCTCATAGATTATCAGGAGCTGATGAATATCAAGTTAGCCCTGGACATAGAGATCAGCACCTACAGGAAGTTGCTTGAGGGAGAGGAGGAGAGGTGAACAGGATCATTACTGAGTAACGCATTCAGTGTGTTAACAGGTTATAACGTTTAGAAATATTAAATAGGTATTTTCTCCATCTCTCACTCAGGATTGTACAGCAGCCTGTTGTCAACATGCAGGCAGTGCCGAGCAGAAGTAAGTAACACTATCCCAAACTGTACATTTAGTTTTTCTCCAATCACTAGGACCCATTTCTCAATACCTTGATTTACAAAACTCTTCACACAGCAAGTACAACAGCAGCATATGAGGGATAAACTCTGGATTCATTGCTTTTGCACAAAATGCATTCAATGACTACATCTTTCAAAATTCACCAAAACTCTAACATAACACCAAACAGAAAAATATATCAATTTGTTGTGTTACCGCAGTAATATTGTATATATATATATATATATATATATATATATATATATTCCAATCTAAAAACATTATAGTAAATACAATTTTTAACAATTAGACCAACCAGAAGCTGATTCCAATTGTACCAGAACAGCTACGTAGGTGTTTCATTACCATCTATACAAAAGGGGACATCTTCCGTGTAGGAAGTTTTGTACTTGAATGTAAACACGAGAGAGCCGAGATAGATCTGTATATTGTATATAGACCCATTTACCAAAACAAACAACAACAAAAAAACAAATATATAGACTGATTTACTTCCGACGTCACGCCAACTTCACTAACATATGCGCGCACAGCTAAGCAACAGAAGTACCATTAAGCCCTATATATAAAAGAATAAATTATCTCTTTTGCAATTATCCTTATGACTCTACATTATTTCACCTGCTATGTGCTCTAGATGCTCATTTATCCTGTACTTTTTTACCAGTTTAAATGTCTTTAGAGCGGGAAACAACCTATAAAAATGCACTTTTGCCATTTTGGTCAGTTTTCGGTAGGGATGGCACGATCCAGTTTTTCAGTCCCGATACCGATAAAGATACCGGCACTTTGGGTATCGGCCGATACCGAGTACCGATACGATTCCAGTTTCAAATTAAGTATTAAGTAAAGTTGCCAAGTAAATGACAGCCAATCTCTGTTTTAGGACTTAAATGCATTTTAGAAACCTGCCGCTGATATTGTGGCCTGGGTAGATTAGACATGGCTTATGCTTGACAGTAGACCTACGCATGTAAATCCATTTAATTGGATCAGCCCCATGTATTGGTTAGAACTGTCCAATTGTCACGATATCGATCCAGCTATTTAAGTCAGTATTGGACCGATTTCCGATCTCAGTATCGTATCGTTGCCATCCCTAGTTTTCGGCAGACGTACACTGGCACGACACTTCCTTGTCACTTTCGTCTGCTAACAAAATAACTGAAATGCCTAGAAGCTGCTGTGTGACGGGATACACTATAACAAGGTAAGGAACCCAGAACTAACTTTGTATAGCTTCAAAGTGAAACAATTAGACAAAATCGAACATAAATACGGACAGTGCGCAAACTAGGCCCACTGGAGGGAAACATGATCAACGCAAACAATATGCTAAATTTCATTACCTAGCTAAAGACATTAAATATTTCACCATGTCAGATAATTATTTTAACACACTATGTCAACCAGCAACTTTTAGGCATTTTTTAGATAGGGCTGTAAGGTTTTAACCGTGATCTTGGTGGTTAATGCTTGACTTCAAAGTTATTGAAGTCTGTGGTACTTCTGTTGCATAAGCCTTATACATTACATTTACATTTACATTACGGCATTTGGCAGACACTTTTATCCAAAGCGACTTACATGTAGTACGTTTGTCATTAGTTGGACAGGTCATATACCAGCAATTGCAAGCAACCAATATAATATCAGAATAGTTACAGCATTTTGTCATCATGTCTACTACCACGTCAATATATAATTGAATGATCCAACAAAGTTCCTAGTGGCCTGAATAACAAAGTGCTTAATACTAAAGTACTAAGTACATAAGAGCAGAAGAGTAGGGTAGAGGTTGGGTTTGGTAGGGTTGCGTTGTTTGTGAACAGTAAATTGGTCTATATATTGTATTTTGGAATGACAGTATTATACTTTGGCCAAAAATACTCTATGGAAATTAAGTTTTATGGTTGTTTTATGGTTGTTTTAGTGCATTTTGGATGTAAAACTGTGGTGCCCGGATGAAAGTTGGTTAGAACTGTGTCAAGAGTTAAGCAAATGTGACCAAGGTATTGACAAATGAGTCCTAGCGATTGGAAAAAAAAACTTTAAATGTGCTTTATGCAATACTTTTGCAGAAAACAACTATATTAAAGATATAGTGGAGTATTTGTGCATTGAGTAAGCTCTGTGTGTGTTGTAATCTGAGCTCCACTGCATGTTTGTTTATCATAGTCGCTTGTGCATGTATGTCCCACAGAGCATTTGTTTTGACTCTTACATGTAACATCTAGTGGCAGAAAGTCATATATAGGAACTTTAATGTAAATGTCTCGCAAGTTTTAGACCTTGCATCATACTATACTGTTGCGTGTTATTTTTCTAATCTCCATTATTTCTTTAGGCGTTGCAGTGGACAGCAACCAGAAAAGTAAATTAGCAGCGATTGTCATTAAGAAAGTGGAGAACTCTGGCAGTGTTATATCATACAACTGAAACGTACAGCCTCTCACAGATATAATGCATGGGCTAGCAAATTCTATCTTCTTTTCTTTTAATTAAATATACTAAGCTTTACATCATGCAAATGTAAAGATTATTAGTCCAGTGTCTATTTTTACACTTGCAGTATTGAAACTTCTAAGGTAAATAAAAACAACTATAAGACATACAGGTGTCTGTGATTATTTCATGCTACAAGTACACAAGGTGATAAAAGTTACACTACAGAAGGTTTCAATAAATGTGGACCTTTATCAACCACACTATTACGCATCATTATATAATGCACATGTATTGCAGTCTTAAAATAAATATTGTATGCACACCATACAGCCTACGTACTGTACTGAACAAAATATGTCTAGATTCTGGATGATGGCCAAATAATGCCATACATATTAATTTAGTCATGAAGAAATATACATTCCTTTTGTCAACTAACCCGCAGGAATTAGAATAAAAATGATAATTTCTTTCTTCATGCATTTCTTATATAACCAAAAATAATCAGCATTTCTTATATAATCAGTTTGAAAGCACCTTTATAGCACTTAATGTAGATGCCTTCTGACCAATGTCTTTGTAATAGCTATTGTTGCAGGTAAGGAATAGGTGGGCCCTACACACAATTTTTATTTCCCTGTTGAACAGGATAAATGACTGGAGAGGAACATATGCTTTGTATCAGGTCGGATCACACCCATGTTTGCAGTTTTCATCAGAACGGCAGAGGCGTGGTCAGGAAGTGGCCAGGGGTGGCACTGGCCACTACTGAAATGTAATTGGCCACCCCAGGTGCCCCCTCCCCCCCACCATAATCTAAAATGTGATCGCCCATTAGCTGTCTGAAATGGGAGGTTGACGCAGGGCGGAGTGGTTAGGACTGTTTATATATTCAGTGAGTGTGTATGCATTGCACACATCACAGCAGGAAGACACTGCTCCTGGGAGAGGTTATAGAGCTCACGCTTTTTTCCCCACCTGGAGTCAATTTTGTAAGCCTCTGTTTTGCTCTATAAATGTGCATGCTAATGTTGGCACCATGGTTGACACTGTAAGATACATATACCCTAGGCTGAATGGCTACCCTGTTATTTTGGCATAGACTACACTAAGTGGAAATTAGTTAGCTAGATATTAGATTGATGTGCTGTCTCTCCGCTCCCTGACGTTAATGAGACAGGAAGCGACTTCGCTGGGAGCTGACTTCATAAAATCTATAGCCTATGTTACAAGTGGTGAGAGAATTTATATTATTATTATTATTTATTATAAGAAAGCTCAGGAACCAGAAGATAATACACATTGTTGCTTTGTCCAATAATCACATTCACACTAACTCTGTTTATGATACATGTTTCTCAGCCACATCATGGCAATGAGACCGTTTATATCACTTTAAAAGCCTGAAATATGTCCAGAATGTTTTTTTATTCTATATCAAACACTTACAGTCTAAATGTGTTATTAATGTAGGATATGGTAAGTTTAGGTTAAATAATATAATGCTCTTATTGTGTGTGTACTGTAACTATTTGGATACTTAATAACCTTAACGTTTGGAAATTAGATAAAAAAATTGTCAAATTGTTTGTCTTGACTAGCCTATAAAGATTATGCAAAATATAAGACTGACCCTCACCAGTTCTGTGTATGCAAGCATGTAATATTGATATATTAGCCTATTTTTAGTATAATGCCCATAGCAAAACAATTATTTGCAATGCAAAGCGTGAATATGTATATGTTCTTCTGTGGCCATTACCACATGTCCAAAAGGCCCGTTCAATACCGAAAGAATAAACAGAATCTTAAAATTGTGTCGCAACAGGTGACGACATGTCACCATAGTCAAGAAATAGTGCAGAAAAGTTAGCTGAGGAACACAGAGGTTGTCACACTCACACTGCCGTCAAATGATATAAGAAAGAAAATTAATTTGGGTCGAACTTGAGTTAATAATTTAGATTTACCAACCAAGGCTGGATCAGTTTACATAACATTTATGGCATTTGGCAGACGCTTTTATCCAAAGTGACGTACATATAGTACATTTGTCAGTAGTTGGACAGGTCATATACCAGCAATTATAAGCAAACTATATAAATAAAACATAAATAGAACAAATGCAGCATAATGTCATTATACCTATTACCACATAGTCAAACATATAAAGTACAATAGGTAATGACCTAGCTAAAGTGTAATAAGTAATGGCCTAGCTAATAACGTTCTTTTTTATTATTTTTTTTATTTTTTATAAATAGTGAGATAAGAGCATGAGAAATAAGTGCAGGACTTCATTAGGAGTGCTAAGAGGTGGCGAGGTCACTTGTCAAGGTACCAAGGTGGATTGTGAAGAGATGTGTCTTGAGTCTCTTACGGAAGATGGGTAGAGTTTCCACAGTTCTGACTGTTGCTGAAAGCTCATTCCACCACTGTGGTACCAAGACGGAGAAAAGGCGAGACTTTGATGAGCGAGTCTTGAGGCCTCGTAACGGTGGCATTGCCAGTCGGCCAGCCGAGGTGGTAAAACGAAGTTCTCTTTTAGGGGCCTGGAACCGGACCATAGCTTGGAGATAGCTTGGGGCCGTTCCATGTTGCAGTCTGTAATTCCTATCATGGACAGATCATTTACCATAAGCAAGTAAATGCAAAAGCAAGTAGTCTATACATGATCATTAGCATCGCTCACCGGCGCCACAGAACCTCTCTGTTTCATCAAACCATGACAAAATAATGCGGTTAATATACATTTTTTGGTTTCAACATTTTGCAATTGCTTCTATATTTAAGCTACATATAATAATGTAAACATATTTAGAAATTAATTAACGGGTCCAGTTGGTAAATCGCAAATACCAGAGAGTCGTAGTAATTATGTCAAACCCAACCCAGATCCGAGTCATTCAAAGTTGGACCCGGCCTGGTCAGGTCTCAGGTCGGTCTCGGATTTTTGGGTCTCGGAGGACTCAAAGACTTCTAGTGTGCGCTGAAAAGAAATCCAGTGTTTCCACATCCACCTGACTATTGTTGTAAAATCAATGTTCTGTGAGATAATAGTCTGGAAACCGTGATCACTTCAGCATGTAGCCACCCTGGATGGTGGACCAATCATTGACCAGTGGAAGTGGCTAAACGCAATGACGTAATATTATGAATTGAAGTCAAGCGTTTGAAATGGTAGTTGAGCTAGATGAAGGATACAAACGATTGTAGCAAAGCTGATTGGTTATATGCTATACAATAGTTTTCTAAATTAACCAGAGGGGTCTAGGCCCTAATGGGGGCATGTTTAG
Source organism: Typhlichthys eigenmanni (assembly GCA_027564635.1). NCBI lineage: Eukaryota > Metazoa > Chordata > Actinopteri > Percopsiformes > Amblyopsidae > Typhlichthys > Typhlichthys eigenmanni. The sequence continues at coordinate 28,017 of JAODUK010075948.1, read as the reverse complement.
ACCTAGCCTATGGTGTAACCAGACCATATTCCCATATGGCCACACTCCATTGGGAAGTGTTTGCAGTTGTTTCCTCCTACTTTGTGTAGACATCTGCTTAATTTTGAAACTATTGGACAGCGCTGAATCAGTCGCCGTTTTCATCGCGTCATTTAGCTCTACCACCATTACAGAAATACACTTGACTTTTTGACTTGACTAATATGGCCGCCAGCAGGGTCGCTGTGCGAACAGGGTTTCCAGTCTGTAATCTCAGCAAAAAGAAATTGACCTGAGAACAATAGTCGTGCGGAGCCAGGCTAGTCTAGACCCTGTTCACAAAGTGAATTTTGCATCTGGTTACACAAGGCTACCTTTCAGAAGCTGCACCAATAGCCTGAACCTTCACATAAAGAATTATCATATTTTTTAACTACAAAATACAAAACACTATAGTATTTTCATACAAAATATAAAGCAATTTTCAAAAACCCTATCAAATACAAATGACAAACTACTATTTTGTAATTTCAAATACATGTAGACCTATCTTAAATGCTGGCCATTTTTGTCTGCACGTCACTGCCAGAGTACTGCTACTGCAACCTGTTGGTTGTACTATTAATTTCAGTTTTACTTTTAAAACAATGGAAGCTCATGCATATACATGCGTGTGTGTGTGTGTGTGCGTGCGGGTGTGCGCGTGTGTGTGCTTCAACATTTCAAAATATCGTTGCAATACGCAATTATACTGCACGTTTACCACTTTATGACATAATTTACTTTATTTACACTTAAAGCAATACGCATTTATGTGAAGTTTAGCAAGTGGAATCCCCCTAACCTGACACGTCAGATGTATATGGCCTCTTAGAATACTCCCTTTCTTCAATTATCTACCCATTGTATTTGCCGATTGACTGGGTATGCATTACACGCATACTGTACAAGCCATACAGTATGACACGTTTTAACAATGCTCGCTGCTTTACTGGTTTAAGCCATGAGGGGGTGCTGATGCATTGCAAAACCCTTTGATTAAACTGTCTCCAAGTAAAACGATTAGATATTGTAGGCCTATTGTAGTGTGGGACTGAGAGATTACATACCCTGTTATTAACACAGAGCAAAGCGTACTTTAGCTATATGTGAACTTTGCTCTTTCTTTACAGCGTGAGATGACTAACTGGGTTATTAAGGAACTATGGTCATTGCTGAGCTGAGACTTCTCGACTTAGGTCCTAATTGTAAGATTACATTAGTTTGTAAGAGATACAATAGCAGCACACATATATATAGCGCTTACATTTCGCTATTCTTGTCTTAAGAACCCATGAAAATGTATTTATGAAAATCTTCCAAGATAATGACATGATGTTTCTTTCCCCATTGCACACCTGAAATCACTGCATAATAAACATTGGAATATTAGTTACAGAGGTCTGTTATCAAGACATGTTTACCTAGTCTTCACAATATGTATAATACACCTATATTATTGTCATAGGCCTGTGACAAATACTAGTAGTAAAAGATTGAGTAACACACCGACACCGTTTACTCAACAATTGTATAGTGTAGCCTATCAATAAGAAAAGCATATGTGTTTTGACACTTTGACACTCAATTTTATTGTATGTTTGTATCAGCCTGAGATATAATGCAATCTCATGCACAAAATAGGCAATTGTGCATTTTAGATGATGGATTAGTGCAGGAAAACTATATAGGTTAATGAAACTAGAAAATAGTTGTTTACTATTATAGTATATTCTAGCAGACAAGATGTACACCCACATAAAGATCTGAAACAAATGTAATTGAATAAATGTTTAATGACACAACACAATACAATTCAGAGGTCCATTTGGTCTATTTTTTTTTTTTACTTCAGATCAAACATAATTATAAAGGCAGCCACCAAATGCAGTACACAAAACAATTATAAAGCTCTATTTTCCCAGTATAAAACAAGTTATCACGATAAAAAGTGTAGATATGCATCACAACATGACCTGTAAAACCGCTACAAACACCTCTTTCTCTCTACACTTAAAAATGCTGTAAACTGGACACAGAAACAAACAGTGATCTAGAGCAGCCTGTATTAAACACAGCTCTTGCCCGGTGTTCGTGTCTCTTCCCTGTGTGAGAGAAGGTTAGTGTGTTCCCACTATTTCACACATACAAAGAGGATCGGATTTACATTCAACTCTTAAGTGCTCAGAGGTGACCATTGTGACTGTTTTCATTTGGCTTTGGGGAAAGCCTTAGGTTAGCCCTGCTATTTGAGTCCGCCTCGTCCTCCTCCGAGCTGCTCTCAATGTCACTGCGATCGTCCTTTGACACCTGTAAAATGAAGGAATGCGTGTTTGTTTCACCGGCTGTAATAAACCTTTGGAACGCAGAGGAAAATGACAGGCATTGCACACTGGCCCTACCTTCCCCTTGAAAATGGCTTTGATGGCAATGCGAGTAATAAGGTAGAACCAGATGATGTGCAGAGCCTGTAGAACCAGTAGTAGGCCATTCAATATCCACCATGACTGGTATGGTCCAATGATCTCCCAGCTCTCAAAGAGAACACTGTACACAATCCTACAAGACAGACCGTGTTTTAGGATATTGATAGAACATCACAATATATACACACTATTAATAGGACCAATGGCAAATGCCCTTAAAAGGTAATAACGCTTAATGATATTGACAAAAGTACATAAACTGTTCTTACCAGAATGGGTAGATAACAAGTCGAGTGAAGAAAAAGCTTATGCTGAATACCACAAACATGCCATCACATAGCTTCTGGTACTTGGCATAGTTGGCCAGCTTGGCAGCCTAGGAAAACACATTTGGAATTAAGATAACTGAAAAATATACACCCAACTAATACAAGGTGCCTTTTCACTGATATCATCATCTGTGTTGACGGTGAGTCTCAGGCACAGATGCATGCTTGTTTTTACAGGACGACATTCTCATAGCTGTAAATAAATGAAGGAACACACAACAGTCTTTTTGGTCCTTTACCTCAAGAAAGATGTCAGATGCATCATGGACACACATGACCAGTGTTCCTGCTCGTAGCATGTTGTTGGCATAGGAGAAGGTGATGAGGGTTATAGTGGCCAGGTGGTGGACAAGCATAATGAGGAAATCCTGTTATTGGTGACATTTAAAAGGAGATGGGAATGAACCAATAAGTATTGTTAAGGTAGCTCAAATGTCAAGCATGGAAGATTAATGTTTTTAATAAAGTGAATACATTTTTTAAAAAGGGGCAGCAATGGGACTTCACAAGATGAATAGTATTTTAATTATCAAATGTCATCTAAGGCCTCTGGTTAGATAGTCCCCACAAGCTGAGTTTAAATGGGTTTAATGTACAGTATGACCAGTTTTTCAAGAATTGTGTAGCATTAAACAACATTAGTGCATATTATTAGTAAAAGCATGAAAAACAGGTTTGTCACAAAACCTGTTAACAGACAAATAATACATTCAATTAAATCCAGTGGAACAAGTAACTGCATCCCGAGAAGCATCAATCATGGCATATGGAACACGTGCATTATCAATGTTAAACCAACTCACCTTGCGTTTAATGTCAGTGAACTGGGAAATCATGAGTGAACAGTAGAAGGCCAGCTCAGCTATATAGTAGTTATACTGGCCAGGGCTCAGAGGCTTATAGGAGAAAGTGGAAAATTAGTCTCATACTGTGTGAAGCTCCACGTATATCTATCACTGAGGCACGAAATAGAGACATCATGATTGTCAATTGATATAAATACCTGAAATGGGTAGTTGTACCAACATTGCTTTGTATCCCACATCCAAGGTGACTGGAGGAAAACAGTTTGTCCTTATGACTAAGCTTCTCTTTGTTTGCTTAAGCAAAGGACTGATGTTCACCTTGCATTGTTTTGAATAATTAATGTATGTAAATCATTCAACTAAAGCATAAATTTATACAAATCCAGCTTACCACCCATAAATGACGAATTGCATAGATAAATATCCCAAGATAGAATGTTAACCTCCACCTGGAATAGGAAAAAAGAGGCAAAACAAACGTCAAACGTCCACGTGTTAGCACAAACTTCGCTGTTATCATCTCGCTGCAAGCTGAGTCCAAACTTACATGCTTTCACAGAACTTTTTGAGAATGCTAGGTTTGTCTTGGTTCCTCCGGAGCCGAAACCACTTCTGTATTTTCCGAACATCCCAGTCCAGCTGCTTAGAAAGCCCTTCCAGCTGTTTCCTATCTGGACACTAAAGCACACACCAGAAAAGTTGGAAGATTCAATGTACAGAATATGTATTAACCTACTGTTATACTACATTAGTATCAAGTACAAACACGTAGTTTTAAAATATTTTAACAAAGTGTAATCTTATTTCCTTATCACATGCAATTCCTTGGTAAATATAAGCTATTTTATTGTGCTTAACCGTTTAATGATGTGACCAGTTTTCTTTTCAATACCAATAGAAAAGTAAAGGGTTAATTAAGATATCAATCATATTTTCCAATCAACAACAGTTAAAGGTGCATTAAAAGGAGAATACTATTAATGTGCTGACCTCTCTCTCTACAAGTTTAATTTGTGTTCTAACAAATAGAGGAACATTTACAATGCATACCTTATGCACTGGTCTGGACAGATACAATCGCTCCAGGACAGCATTATACTGAGCTTTTCGACTCACTCCTGGTTGAATTTGAAGTATGTGGGCACAGGGCTTGGCCACTAGCCTACATACACAAATGAAGGCAACAACAGGTTGGGGTGGAGAGATCCAAATACATAGACAACCAAATATAACCATCTGTAACATTATAATACTGTAATTGTATACAGAAGATAACCCTACCACATAATGTATGTTCTGACATAGACTGCAGAACCTTTACACAGTGAGATATACAGTTTAGCCACAATAACTATGCTTGACATCCCTGTGCGAATTGGAGAGAGACAGGGTGAGCCAGAGACAGGCTATAGACAAAAAACTGGCCACCATGAGCAAGAGAGAATCCTCAATAATGTAGCACCTAGTCTAAACAGAGAGCAATGAGCTGTCATGTGAGAAGATGGGCTCACAGAAAGAACAAAACACTGTCATGAGATCATCTTGTTGAGTTGGCCAGGATGAACTGATGGTCATTTACTGCTTTCACTCTTATAAATACAAAACAGTTCATTAACATTATTAAATGGAAACAAAATACTCAAAAATTCACATTGGGAAGTAAACAAAACAATTGTTACTTTAGCCTCTCCCATGTAGACTCTGATTTAAACGTCTATAATATGGAAAACAAATTCGGGCAATAATCATCATGGTTATTTTCAGGACCACACAGCCGGAGCCCTGATAAGATCCCTGGCACGTGTGGCAGTGGAACCAAGATACCATGTGAGTGTATCAGAGCGTTTTAAAACAATCTCATCATACACAAAACACTCAAGATTAGAAGCAAAACAACAACCGTATACAATTATAAGAGAAATATGCTATTTATCTTAATGTATTCGATTGATTACATTACTGCCCCGTTAAATATGTCCCAAGCAATATAATCAAGTTATTGCTTTAATTATCAGATAATGTTGATAAGAAAATCTTGGCTCAGTAAAGTAAATGCTCGCCTTCATTTAATAGTAAACTTTATTTTTTACATATGGCTTTGACATTCACAAATTATCACAAATATCTTGTCATTTCCCATGCTGAAATGAGAAATGATCACAGAGAAAAACGCAATAGAATCAGACAACTATCACACGGTAATTGGAATTCAGATAGTGGATTTATTTCATTCGTGAACGCGCACTACTTTTTTAGCTGTCAGTCAGAGCAGAATGCAATTCACTCGCAAGCCGCTGCGCCCTCACCGACGCACTAGTGAGGAAATTAAAAAATTATACAAAACATATACAAGCAATCGCTTACCTCTCAAAAAGCACCCTGACAAAAAGAACAATAATGGCTAAAGGCAAAGCATACAGAATTTGTCCCACTCGAGGATATTCCACGCCAGGTGGTGGATGCTCAAGGTCCGCCCATGTAACATTTTCTGGAAGCCAAAAATTCTCGCTCCAAATCCAAGATGAGATTGAGGAAGTCATCGGGCGAAATATTAAAACCTGCGCAGGAATGGCGCAGTACTTATTTGTTCGACATCTGGAAGCTCAGCTCAAAACCGTCAAAAGTTTGCAACTTCTAATTTGAGGAACTACTATTCCCCACCTCCTTCGTCAGAAGCATTATAGGTGTTGCGCCGAAATTGTACTCCCCGCCGAACTTATTTGGTAAGGTTCTATTTTGACAAGAGAGAATCAATATAATCATTTCTGAAGCTGTTATTGATCTCACATGTAAAGATTCCGTAATGTAATCCAAATATTTACATTTGTAAGTCGTGCAATAGGCATATTAATAGTAATAATGGCACGATGACATAATGACAATGGCATAATTACAATGACAAATAAATTACAAATACTCCGTTACATTAGCATGATGAAACAATATAGTAATACTGTAATATCTGATATAATGTTGAGCCTGCTGGTGGGTTGGGAGTTATGAAGAACTTGCTAAACTACTCAAACTTTGGGTGAAGGAGCAATTTCGTCACACCATCTGCCTCTTAGTTCCGGGTAAAGCCGCAGACCGCTAATGACGACAGATAGGCTAGCGGAGGGCAACACCCACTATATTTTGACAACTCAAGTTCGTGTTTAGGAAAAACTGACATTTTTGTTTCTGTGTATTTGATCTGTCGAGCTTCACGTGTATTTTGAAATCTAGTTTAACTGAAAAACATAGTAGGCTATAATTTAAAATATTAAACCAAGATGAGACAGCATAGTTTCATTATATAGTATATTTATCTTCTTATATATTCCCTGTCAGTGTACTTTGAACAAGACGCCCCTTAGTTTAAGAGGTTAACTGTGTGAGATTTGTTGGTAGACTGCAGCCTACAGCTGAACGTGTTTAATCAAAAATGAACAGCTTAGTAGTAGTTAAACATTTTTCAGTTTTTTCTGCTTAGCTATATATTTACAGAGGTTACATTATTTAGAAGTCTATTTATCAATGGCTCAGAAATATGGCATTGTGGTAATATGCATCCCATTAGGCTGTAGGCTACTATCTTTAAACGGAGTAGCCTAGTCTCTACAACAAAGAAAGAATTATAGCACTAGACTACTTATCAATGTGAGCCATGTCACAACAACCACACACTAATGAAACTTGTAGGAATTAACAAGTGTTGATCTTTAGCCCCTACTGTTGCCACGCAGGCAAAACCCTTACATTATTGATATAGCCTAATATTGATATTTGAATTTGAAGTCAAACTTTTTTTACAGGGAGATGAGAGAAGTCACAATGATTATAAGGACATGATGTGATTACTTATGTCCAGTAGACCATGTTCTTCACAATAAAACATGGTCTTTAAAAACTTATCAGTTCTTACATGACATTCCACAATTAGGCTTATGTTCATAGAGCAGTCTTTATTTTGGATTCCACAGGCTATAACTTGCCAAATAATTCAAATCAGGATTTACTTTTAAGTACATAGTTTATAGTGAGAAGACAGCGTCCACCATTAGGCTGACACATGGTCTATCTTTAGAATATGGAGGCCAATATTGAGTTAATTTAAAGTGACAAAGGAGTAGCCAAACAAGGACTGAGGCAGAGGGCCAGATCCACATGCGTGAGGCGCTTTCTCATACTCTTTTATTGGTTAGCTCTATTGTGTCATGCTGTAGGTTTGTACATCCGTACCAACTAGCAAGGGAGCAGCCGAACTCACTGAACAAAACCTCTCTGTTACTGTGCAGCTGCAGCTTCCGAGATGCCCTTCTTGGACACATGACCTAGTGTGGAGAGGTTGGGAACTTACAACTTTGATGGGGAAAATATATTAGTAGTATTAATTAGATTTACCACCAGTGTAGCATTTTTCCCAATTGCAAGGTATTTGTTTAGTTACTTTTTAAGTATATCTATCTTTATGGATTCAATTTACCACTAGCTGCAGATTTGTGAAAGTGAATTTCTTTGCGTAGCTTGTGTTCTCCCCCTCGTCACTTGGACTATTCCATTTCGCATCTGAAAAATCAGATAGTTGAAGAGTCCTTCATGTCAGGGACTGCTGTAGCCCCAGCACATACAATAGCTCATGGACCACTCAGGTAATATCTATTTGTTAAGGTCTATTTGTTAAGGTCTATTTTATCTTCATTAATTAAGTGACTGTGAATTAGTTCACAAATATATTAGCTACTTGGAGTAGTTATTTCCCTTGCAGTCATATATAAGTATCAACATGTAACATAATAGTTGTAAAATGTATTTAAGTTATTTTATTAGATCATTGCTTTTGATTTATCAATTTGTTTATTTTTTAGCTGCTCTTTTCTTTGATATGATTTAGCTGTTATTTTACAGATAAATGTATGAGAAATAACTGAATGACTCCCTGAATAACATGTCACTCATTAAAGGTAGAGAGCTCTCTTATTTTTTGGTATAAGCTTTATGGAGACATCATTTATGTGAATGATGTCGAACGGCTTTGCTCCTCTGAGATTAGCATCAGTTGTACTGTTAGACATTGCTTTTGAAAATGAAAATATCTATTAGAATTTTGCTGGAGAAATATCTGTCAATGCAGTTACTATATTTGGCTAAACAATTTTATCATACAGTAGCTGTAAACCACTGGGAATAAAAGAATCCTGGGGTGCATTCACATCATAAACTTTGTGAAACATTACATTGCACATTGTAGGGATTGCACACTACATTCATGGCAATTACAGGTCCTAAAGTCCTTTATGTTTTGTATGTACATCTTTCAGATAGTCTGATGTCAGCCGAAGTGTCACAGTATTTTTAACTGTTCAGGAGATAATTGGAGATAATTGTTAACTGATCCAGCCCACTTAATTTCCATAGAAGGCAAGACCGTGTGAAAGGTGAAACATGATTGCTATACCCGCGAGCACTTGAGCTAAATAAAGTATCATCGTTTTAAAAAGTTCTATAATAGCGTTAGGGCACATTCATACCCACAACACAGGAATTCTGCATTGACTCATTAGATCAATTGACTGCATTACAGTACAAACATCCAAGTATTTTGTGAGGCAATATATTTTCACAGCACATAATATTTCTTTGTATTGTGTTGCTGAATGTACTATTTATCTGAGCACTGTAAGATGCCGTCTTCACATACAACCCATCTCACCTGCACTCTCTCTGTGTTCCATGCAACATCACAAAGGAGACAGTCATCTGACACAAAGGCCACACAAGGACAAACTGCCTACAGTGAGATACATATGCATACAAACACAGTCAGATACACACATGTGCACTGACACGCCAACCCCCCTCCCCCCCACACATACATACACACGCACAGTTGTGCGTGTGTGTGTCTGTGCATTAGATAGTTCTGTCTCTGCAGGTTTGCCAGTGAGTGTATGAGACAACAGTTTTTACCTTTTCTTTTTTTTTTTTTTAATCATGCTCCTCTGTTGTTTCCATTTATGGAGCACATGCTTGATCTATTCGGTCTCTTGTTTCCCTCTGCCAAAGGCTTGCAGTGGTATGAGGTCATCTCTTTTTGAAGCTGTAGCAGAGTAGGAGATCACAATGTTCCATGATTATTGCTAAATCCATGAAATACTTGTGGAACTTTATTTCACCCCTAGAAAGCGTAACACACCTCTGTGTCATTTCCTTTTTTCAGTGTTTCCTTGTTCACTGTGCAGTGCCTTGTACAGTAAATATACAGTACCAAAGACATACATCTGTTACCCATACTGCTGTGACGATGCACAATTTAAAATGAAACCCTGAAAATCACATTCACATACAATCTTTGTGTCTATTTCTGGGTTAGCAATTAGTTTATGTAATAGGCCTGCTTTTTTGATGTCTTGGGAAATTATCCAGAATTTCAGCCCTGGATATTTGGGGCTGTTTTTTAACAAGATATGAGGTTCAAGTTTTCATAGTTCTATTGTTATGGGAACTCACCAACTTGCTATTGTATCTTATATTTCAAATACTGTCATGCTTTAAGATCACATTTCTGGTGAATTACATTTGCTAAGGTCTAACTCTACAGGTCCTCACACGTTCTGCCTTTGGTAAACATGCTTGTTTTCAAATTTTGTCTCAGATGACCTAAAGATATCAAATATGGGGTCTTCTGGTGACTCAGAGAAAATCATACAGCGTTTGAATGATGAACTTCAAGAATCCCAGGAGATGGCAAACACAGAGAAACGCAAATGCATGGAGCTACAAGGTATAAGTACTTCTAAACAACTTACAAGACATTGATGTTATCACACGTCACAATATTGTTGTTAGTAGCCATTCATTCATAAACGAAAGGTTTTTGTGGTTTTCATAGGACTCTTGGAAAAGGACAGTAGAGAAAATAAGCAAAAAGATGAACAATCTGCAAAGCAGATAAAACTCCTCCAAGGTACAGTATTAATGTACTTTTGTTTGCCTTTGGGTGTGTTGCAAGTTGCAAGTGGGCAAGAATGATGGTGCTCACTCTCAGTGGGAATATAATAACCAGTCTGTCTGTAGCTTTGTGAATATGAATTCCTCCAAAAATGCAAATTTCAAATGAAACGCCCACTCCTGTATGCGCAGCCCAGCTCCAGCAGCTGCGAGATGAAATGGCCGTCCTCAGGGAGCAGGGAGACGAGGCCTCCTCTCGTTCACGTGATGAGCTACAAAGTGCGCGTGACGAGGTGAAGTCACTGCAACGTGCCCTGGAGGCTGCCACCATCGAGAGGGAGCGTGAGGTCGCTGTTCTCCAGGGTAACCAAGCAACTGTCACTAAGGACCTGGAGAAATGGCGTCAGACTGCCAACAATTATGAGCGTGAGATTGACAGTCTACAGGGCGACCTTCAGCAACAGAGCAAGCAGTGGCAGAAGACTGCTGAAATACAAGGTATTAATTACATGGGGATGCAAATTGGTTGACAGTGTATGGACATTCCCTTTATTAAGTGTTATTGTAAGGACAGTTATACACACAGTTGACGAGTTCTAATGCCTGCTGTCCACGTGAAAACACAATAACATACTGCCACGCACTGTCTAGAAAAACCAAAAAGAGACAACGGTGCACACACTGATGTTTAACAAAGCACATGTTGTCACTGAAAAATTAGTTTCTGAATATCTTCACCCTGTAACTAAAACGCAGTTTGTGTGAATGAAAGGCCAAAACTCTTAAAAAAGGCTATGTTAAAAAAATTAAAAAACACCTATGTACATGTGGACTTAACCTGACATGCCAGATGGCTTGTTAGTCACAAGTCTATATGGGGAGCCGTCCATTGAAACTGTTTGAAAAGGGAAGGCACTTTACTTGAATACTTCATTACGTCATTTGACTGGATAAACCGTCTGGATGTTTTCGCTGTCGGCACACCTAAACCACGCCGCACATCTAAACAAATCCCCAAAAACCTGTGTCTGCAGCACATAACGTGTCTGTTTCCAGATGCATGCTTGTTTCTTTAGTAGCAGACACTGTAATATTCATAGATCTCTCATTTTCAATGTGGTGAATGTGTACAGATTTTGTGTGGTAAATTAAAAAAATTTTTTAACAACGTTATATAATATATAGAATATGTTTTATGGTTTGTTTTAAAGGGTTTCTGTCGGGGATCATTATATACAGTATACACCTATCAACGATTATCAGAATGATGCAAATCTATACCATTAATGTAAACCCACTTGTAGTCAATCATTCCTTTTCCACAGCAGGTGAACTGCAGTCCGTGCAGAAGGAACATAACAATCTCCAGAAGGAGTGTTCTGCCCTGCGTGCTGAACGACAGGACATGGTGAATAAGCATAAGAAGGAGCACGGCAGTCTGCAGAGGGAATGCAGTGCCCTCAGGGCTGAGAGAGAGGAGCTGCTTGACACCTTCCAGAAAGAGAGGGCCAACCTGCAGAATGACTGTGCAGACCTGCGGGCGGAGAAAGGGACAGTGCTGAAGAGACAGCAGCAGTTAGAGAAGGACCTGGAAAGGTCAGGGTGCTAAACACAATGTTAATTTCATTACTACTACTACACAGTACCTTTATACACTTTATTTATTTTGTGTGCTAAACAAATGCTCAATTCACTCCCAGTGTACAGTACCTTCCTGCTTATTTCATTTAGAAACTTTATTTAGTGGCAATTTTCTAAACAATGTTACAAACTGCTATACAGAGACCAAGATAGATATGTACATTAATACTAATACCATCAGATCAGTACACAATTATACAAAATATTAGATATATAGTAAGCATTTGTCCATTAATGTAATTCATTATACACGTTTTAGTCTATAGTACTCCTTCTTTAAAGGGGAATACAATACTCTACTATTTTGAGCTGTAAACACTGATTACAGTATGCATATTTAATGTATGGTGAATATTATCAATATTAAGCCTCATATTAATGCCAACGCATCAAATGCGCGTTAAAGAGTTTGGGTGTATTTCAAAGCCTATTCTGCTACTTTTAACTGCATTGTAGACAGGGACTGATTGAAAACAGCATAGGCCTATTAAAGTACCATTTTGTGGACAAAGCACCAACTTAATTGAGTGTTTTCCTGTTGCTATAGTTCACGAGCACAAAATGCAGAGCTCAGCAAGAACCTGGAGGCCCTGGAGAGATCCCAGAACGAGCTAGAGAAGAAGTTGCGGGCCCTGCAGCTTGAGCACCAACAGGACAGCTCCAAGCTCCAGACCCAACTGGATGAGGCTGACAGCCTCACCAAGGACCTGCAGAGAGAGGTGGGTCCTCCTCCATATATATATATATACACACCAGCTTCAAGCTAGTGGATCATATGCTATTGTATATGTAGATAAAGTTCTATGTATTTACCGGGCTTACCTGAAACAGGTCTCGCAGGTTCTTGAGATCGTGCAAAGACACTGAATTTAATGTAGTTGGACTTGTTCAAAATAATGTACACTGGCCCTTGTGTTTGCTGTGCAGTGTGAGGAGGCTAAAAGTGAGCTTTCAGACCTGAAGGAGAAGTATGAGCAGATGGAACAGGAGAAAGAACTGGCTGCAGATCAACTTCAGGAGTACAAAGATGACTTGAAGCTGCTACAGGAGAACAGTTCCAAGGTCAGGGGTGTTCTGAAACACTGTGAAACACAGATACACTTCAAATGTACAGTAGACCTAATTCTATTACTATGCTCTTCTTACTTTCATTATGACTGCTGGATTGGTATTACAGAACCACTTGCATACGCATGATGATTGGCTTAATGTTAAAATGTATATTTATAGATTTACCACTACAAGGCCATGGGTGTAATGTACAAACAATAAAAAGTAAAGGAATCCAAAAACTCCTCATCATTCCAAAATCGTGAATGCAAAAACTGTTTTCATAGTGGTTGTCTAAATCAAGTGTATGGTGACCATGTTTGGTAAAAGTTCAGTTCAAGCAGCATTGTTATTGGCACACAAAACAGGAACATCCACAGTAGCCTTTAATTCATAAAGAAGTGCATAAACATCACTGCAGCAAGCAAAATGGTATGATAGCTATGCTTAGACATGACTGTGGTTTCTCAAGGTGTCTTCTACTAAGCCAACCCAACCAACCTGTTAACAAAGCAGTGTCAATAGCAGCATTTCTCGAGAGACTGACACAATGTAGCATAAGCATAGACAGTAGAACTGGTAATGTATCCGCGGTAGAGGGCAGGAAGTATCAGCAAACTAGAAGTGTGGGTGAAGACATAATTGTCTCTAATTAGATATGTGTTTCATGTTATCATTGGCGCACATCAGCTGGCAACAGCCAAGACGTTATCACACCGTGATAACGGCAGTGCCGCTGCTGATCTCCGCTATGCTCTGTGTTGATGGCACAAGCTTTTGTTCCTTCCATTTTCAAAGAAGATGGACAAGATGGAACTGAAAGTGTTTTATGAGCCTTAGCCACAAGGTGAATCGTTTGACAGATTCACAAGAACATCTTTATTTCCTCTCTGTCTACTCATCCACTATCCCTTTTTAATGTTGCTTTTAGCGAGTCCTTCACACACACACACACACACCCTTGGCATCTGTGCATAAGTGGATTAGAAACTTTGACCGAGCTAGAGGTCACTTAATACACCGATTCCCAAGCTACATTATATCCCTTTGTAGTTGACATTTGTAATATCCCTTCCTTCCTGTAGACTTCCCTATTGCTGCCTGTTCAAGCCATACTCATCGGCCTTATCCTGGCTTTGCTGTATTGGTGCTTCGGTGCATTATGGTAGAAAGGTACAAACCACTCCCGTAAAGTTACCCTTCATCTGTCCTCCTCATCTGTCCCTTTTCAGAACAGTGCTTTACACTCTTCCTCATTTCCTTCCCAGGGGAAAATTGGTAGAAAGTTTCCCTTCTATCCCTTCTAATCATACAGTGTCAGCATCTGCTTGTCTTGGATGGTTCCTGCTGTATCTAACACGTCGCTCAAAAACACTTGTCATTTTCTCTCTCTCTGTTATTGCATCATTTTCAACCTGCGCTTTTTGTCAGTTCACTGCATTCGGCTGAACAGCAAGCACGTCCTACCACAGCACTGGTCCTATATGACATTCGCCTTTTAACCTTTTTCAGAAGCCATGGATGGTGTGGGGTTCTGCAGCCGCTGTGGCGCTGGCAGCACTAACAGTGGCCATGCTGTTCAGGAGCTGAGGGCAGATGTGTGCACACTCACGAGCCCATTGCTGCCTGTTAGGTCTCTGGAAACCTTCTTCCCAGTTGTCAGCATTTAATTGGGAGGGCTCTTACTTACAGTTTAATTAATGCTAAAACGTAGATGGAAGAGATGTTGATTGTTTTTGAGTTTTGCACTAAAGGCATGGAAACGACACTTATCATACTACATATAATTATCGCAGTTGGAAAACATCAAGGTCCAACTGCCATAAACACATAGTGTATGTGTAATCATCAAATGTAGTAATAATAATAACAATGTACAAGTGGCACAATTGCATAATGAAATACATGATGAATACCCATTAGGTACTACATCAAATAGTTGTTGGTTGTGGTGGGCACCGCTACTGTGTTGTTCTCCTGTTGTTATCTGTTAATTACTATGTAGCCACTCTAGTCCTTAAAGAAGCTTTTACTATGTATAACATGTAAACAAAAAGAGTGTAGCATTCTAAGCACGTGTTTTTGTGATGCGATACAGTATGTGACAGTATTATATTGAGTTAAACCCTGGGAATTTCTTTAACATTTCATTTTTGTTGTATATTTTTATATTTTCATTTTGAAAAGAATTGTACTGTCCCAACACATCTAGAATTATATAAAAATACAGGTCAGTACTTTCAGTATAGAGGGGTTACAGTTGAGTGATAAATTAGTAATTATTTATTAATTTGCATTTGTGTATTTTGTTACAAAATTTTAAATATTATTAGATACTATCGGTGTCCACCACAAATTGATGGTGATATGTTTAGACATTTTGTTCAAATGAAATGCCCTCTGTCTTAATTCATATTTCAATTACAATTTGTTTGCAATTGACATTGCATGACATGTTTTAATTAATAAAGACTAAATTTGGATATTGCTTTTATCCCTGTAAATACTTGTGCAAAATGTATTTTGTAAAGAGATGGGAAGGTCTAGTTTCTTGAAGTACATAACAAAGTGCTCTAAACTGTAATAGTGAGCTCTATTAAACACACTGTATTAATCTTATTTATTGCATTTTAATTAATTACTTAATGTGAATGATCTCCGTTGGAGCCGCACTAAGATTTCCATTAATTTCCCAGGTTTTGATGATGCTGTAAAACACTGAGATTAGGTGTTTATGTATTGCTTTATCTGTCTTATCCACACACTTAAGGACCATGGCATGTCTTGAATATTCAACATAGTTTGTTTTGTGTGCTGTTTCAACAGCTTTAGGTGCCATAGTTATTAAGCAGTCAATACTTCTGTTGTTAAAATGGTTTGACATGCACCCATGTGTAGTAAATTGTTAGTTATTATGTATCATTAACACTGACATTAGAATCAGGGGATACGCGCGCACGCACACACACACACACACACACACACACACACACACACACACTACTTGATCTGTCATTTTTTTTCTGAGTTGGCATGCCATTCATTTCCATGAGTCATGTGCATTCCATATCCTGTACAGGCAACATGAAGACAAATTGCGCGTCCAGTTTGTAACAACACAAGCAAGAGGTGTAGAATGAGTTTGTCATAAAGCCCCCAGGAGGAGATCGTTTTACTATAGTCCTACTGACCTCCATCCTGCTCATAATGTACCTAGATCTTCTTTCCTCTTTCTACAGACAGGAACCACATGATTATGACAACACTGGCTACATAGCTCAGAGGGACTGTTCTTAGTTATGTGCATTGTGTTCCAGGGTCTTTTTAACTTAGCAGATAGGAAAATCATTGGTCCCTCCCTCCAGCAAAAACAAAAACTTTGTCATATTACCAACCTCGCCTCCTTTAAAAGCTCCCCCACACTACAGGGGACCTGCAGATCACATTTTACACTATACCCTAGTGTAGACCATTACTGCGTATCATACGTTATGGAAAGAGATGTCTTCCCCGGTGAGCACACTGTTCTGCGGAATGTAACCTTGCATTCAGAAGAACACTTTCACACGCTGGTGCAATGAACACCTGCGCTGTGCGGACAAGGCCATTGGTGACCTGCAGTTTTTCCTGAACGATAGCCCTCCTGGAGGTGCTGAGCCATAAGAAAATAGCCAGGAAATACCACACACGGCCCAGCTTCAGGCAGATGAGACTGGACAATGTTTCGGTCGCCCTCAAATTTCTGGAGCAGGAGTAAGTTAAGTTGGTGTGTATTGGTAAGTCTGGGGGTAGCTGTCTCTAAGTGTAAATAATATATTATCATTCCTTCTTAAAGTGCAGTTTACATGAATTAATATGTTTAAACATTATGTGCACTAATGCTCTTTATAACTGCATGTTGTAATTTTAGAATGTTCTGCTCTCTGCCTCTCAAACATTGACAAGCTATGCCTGAAATGATGAACAACAGTGGGGAACTTAAAAGGTCAAGGTATTATGCTATGGAGCTTTTATGTATGTATTTTTTTTTTTTTTTTTTTTACTTTTTTATATTCTTTCTACACCCTAAGTGAGATCGTTACATGCATGAATATGTTATTCTGCAGTTTGTCTCAGTATTTCACACATTCTATTATTTACTATTGCTGCCGCTCCAGATAGTAAGGCCATTGTAGATGGCAACATGAAGCTGATTCTGGGGTTTGTGTGGACCCTGATTCTACACTACTCCATCTACTGCTCTTTTCTGATATAGGGGAAGGCCAAGAAACAAACCCCTGAACTGTGGTTACTGGGCTGGATTCAATACAAAGTCCCCAAACTGCCAATCACTAACTTCAGCCAGGACTGGATGGACAGCAAAGCTCTGTATGGACTGGCCCCCGGCGAGCTAATGTTTATTTAAACCATTCAAACTTCCTAAGTTGCCAAAGCGCTGTAGACTTTCTCTGTCGCTCTCTGTATCTGGGTTAGCGTTACAACAGGTGTCTTTCTGACTGCAGGCCTGTGTCCTGACTGGGATAGCTGGGATGATGTCCAGCGCATGGGCAATGTCAGAGAGGCCATGCAGCAGGCGGGTGAATGGTTGGGGGTGCCATGTGAGTTTCAGTGCTAACTAACTATACTGTCCATGCGTTTCTCTTGAATAAATGCTGTGAATATGCTGGGAGTTTTTATTATAATATACAGTATATATATATATTACATATAAAACTGTGATGTAGCATACACTGATGTGATATAAAACCAAGCAAATATCCATGCTGTTACTCTGTTTTCAGTATAATGGTATTATGTTATGACATTGTGTAGCCAGAAATCCTTTCCCAGAATCCCCTCTGTTGTACAGTATATGCCTTCAACCATACCTCGTCGCCATCTATTTATTGCTGTTCCTATTCTCAACCACTAGTGACATTTCTCTGCTCTTTGTGGGTGCATGACATCATATTACACCTCCACAGCTGTGTTATTGCTACAGCATTACGCGCAGAAATTGAGGTTAAACTTTAGCTATACTCAAAACAAGAGGGATTTTTTTCTCTCAACCGAATCAGGAATTCGTTGCGTAAACTGCGAGTGTCATTTGTGTCAGGTCATATCTCCAGAGGAGATCATTAACCGCAGTGTGGATGAGCAGTCCATTATGACCTACCTGTCAATGTTTCCTAAAGCTGAACTGAAACCTGGGGCACCCCTCAAACAAAAATCAGGTGTGTCTGCTCACATACAATTCTATAATTGCTGTTTATAGTGTTGTCTGGGCCTGCTGAGCAGTAAGAAGTCGACTTCATTTACTCCACATCTGCTGTAAAATAATGTATGAACATTATAACCCAATCATATGTAATCTAGAATTATGAAAGAATTCATCATCAAACAAATATTGCACAAGTTATAACCCTGTTATAAGGATACACCTACATTATCCCAATCATCCATCTATCCACTTACATCCCGGATTAGGTTACTAAACTCTATTTTTTCATCAGAGTGAGTGGGCGTGGCTTGTAGCCCAGGGAGTTTAGGTTGGGCCAGGTGGCAGACTTCAAAGTGGATGCTAGCAAGGCTTGTCTTAGGTACCTAGACGCGTGCGTCAAAGGACCAAGTTAGTTTATTTAGCTGCTTGTTTGGCTTGCGCTTGTTGTGATGTGAACTGACGGGTGGTATTTAACATTAATTCCGGCGTGTTCTGTGTTTTACCGTTGACACTGATGTACCTGTTCAACAAGATGAGGCAGCTGAAGGCATTTGGGCCTTGCATTATGTACCCAGTGCACAGGGCTTTCACACAGTGTTGATTACATGGCCAGGGGAGCATACCTTCAAGAGGTGAGAATAAAATGTGGTCACAGCCAAACTGCTTCTTCCATAGTTTCTTCTCTGGGGAAACAGCCGTTTGTGTGGGGTAACGTTCTAGTAGAATGGGGGGGCCCGGGGAGCAAATAAGGGTTTCCTTTGGAATAATACCAAATGCTGTAGTAATCAGTATTACACCACTGTATGTTTATTATTCTGTCGTTTTGTTTTTATGTTGACAGTTCATTCGAGATGATGGTCGGCCCTCGGGCTGGACCTCAGATGATACAAACATGGGGGCCGGGACTGCAGCAGGGCATGGTTGACATGTCAGCTGCCTTTGTGGTGGAATCTACTGCTGCTAATGGAGGAATACTGGGTAGGAGTCCTGGGAACCATGGACCTGTTTGCACTACTGCTGCTCGGCCGGTGAATGAACATCATAAGGAGAAGCAGCCTGCTAACAGTACGTACAGTGTGTTTTCCCATTCTCACAGGCTTGGCTGTTGATGGTCCCTCTGAAGCTAGGATTGAATGTGACGAGCAGGACTAAGGCTTCTGTAATGTGAGATTCTGGCCCGCACAGCCTGGGAAAAACGCTGTGTATGTGGCGTGTGACGGGGAAGAGATTGAAAATTTCTGAAGGCGACTGTGAGTAGAGCGGGCGACAGGTGATCAAAAAGTCGCTGGCTCAATCCTGGGTAACTCCTCACCAAGTGTCGAGGTGTCCTTGAGCAAGACATCTAACCCTAACTGCTCCCGGTGGTTGGTTGCACCTTCCATGGCAGCAATCACCATCGGTGTTTAAATGTGTGTGTGAATGGGTGAATGTGAGACAATACTATACAGCGCTTTAAGTGGCCGGCAGGTTAGAGAAGCGCTATATAAATGCAGTCCATTTACCATAGAACAGTCTGTTCATGCCCTATACAAGACCAGATAAGAAGAAATGCTACCCACAAAAGGCGAGTCAGTGCTTCACTTCACTTGCAGAGTTGCTGCATCCATTAGTTCTGCTCTAGTTTGTATTTAGGTCATCTGTGGTGGACCCAGGGATGTGTCACGCAGCCTTGTGCACTATATTACATTCTATTGAAGTTTGTCAGACAGCCATTTTAGTTGACGTGAATATGCTGATAATGGTCAAACATAACAGATCAAAGTAATTTCAGCAATGAAAAATAGAAACTGCATGGACATTTACATCTTATACAAATCACTAAATATTTGAATATCCAGCAAACATAACAACCAAGATGTTTGGATCAAATATAAAGATATATCTTACAGTAGTTCTCCGTTGCTATACTGTAAACTATTTTGAGCACTGTCCCACAAAGTCAGTTAAGAATTAATTTGATCAGGCACAAAGTATGAGATTATAATATACGATTTCATAGACATTTAAATGAAAAAGTTTAAAAAATGTGTTAAACCCTTTTAAACACCCACTACTGAATTTTTTGTTTCTGGCTGGATAATGAAAAACTGCATGGATGTTTTAGGTTAAAGTCAGTGGAATGGGAGTGAGTCAGAATGGTTTCATATTAAATAGATTAATGGAATTCACAGTGGATGCCAGGTTTGCTGGAGATGGATCTCTGGTTTTGAGGCTCAGGTAAAATACATTTAACACCTCCATTTGTACTTTATCAACAGAATAAATGGACAAATATTGCAATCGGAAATATAAGGCGATTTACAAAGGTAAAGAATCAACAGTGTTTTAAAAACACTTTACTAACACCTGACAATAACACCTGTTGTTGTTCTCTTTTAAAAATACTTTCATCAAATTTTGCAATCCGCATAAACCGCAGAGTCTCGGAAGGTTAATCACAATGGATGTGATGCATAAAGAACATGGCCTGTACACTTGTTACTACACACCCTCCACCCTGGACAAACACGTCATCTCTGTGACCTGGGGAGGGGTCAGTGTTTCAGGAAGCCCATTCAGAGTGAGTGATTGGATTGCTGCACAGCTCTTAACTGATTAAATATAAATAATGTAGGTAGCTGCTGTAATAAACCACTGCGTTTTTGTTGTTCTCTAGGTAAACACTAGAAGAATTAAGTTTGAGCCTGCCATTACCACGACAGACATGATGTCTACAAGTTCAGATGAAAGGTAAAAAGTATTTGTAAAATTGACAATTATATACGAAATACTAATAAAAGTAAAGGTATATGCTAGTCATATAGGTATATGCAATAGTCATATGTCTAGTATAGGCATAATGATTTAGTTCTATGATTCTTTCCCACTTCTGCATATTATAGATGAAGATACTGACTTGGAGCTTGCTGAAATCATAGGCTCTAACTCTTTGTTCAAACTTGATTTGAATGTCACTAATCCCGAGAGGTTGCCAACTAATGCCAGCAAGGTAGGAGAACTTGTGGGGCTGTAAACAAAACACACAGGCACACACACACATGCGCTCGCGCAAACACACAGAGGCACTTAAATCAAAATTTGCCTTCTCTCAGGTAAGGGCTCATGGCCCAGGTCTAGAAGGTGGATGTGTTGGCACGCTGTCTGACTTCACTATCGATACAAATGGCTCCGGTAGTGGTAAACTCTCTATGACAGTGGATGGTCCCGGTCCCACCCAATTACAGTGCTCTGATAACCAGGACGAGACATGCAGAGTGACCTACTTGCCAACACAGACTGGAGAACACGTGATCAACATTCTCTTCCAGGGAACACACATCCCGGGTTCTTTCTTCCCCATTGACATCCAGTTGTCCTTTGACCCTTCTAAAGTGGTTATACCTATGCCAGGGCTGAAGATGGGTAACATTGGTAAGCCATGTGCTTGGATCATTGACCAAACTTCTGGGCAAACAGCCAAGACTGAGGTTAAGGCAAACAGCGATGGCACCCAGACTGCTGTCTATATCCCACTTACTACGGGTGTTTACACACTACGTTTGGAGTATGGAGGGAAAGTACAGACGAACATTCCTTCTGAAGTGACAGTGGGTCCTGACATCTATAAAAGCCAGGTGAAGATCTTGGGCAACACGGTGGCCCAGTGGGTAGCACTGTTGCCTCACAGCAAGAAGGTCGGCCTTGATTTGCATGTTCTCCCCGTGTCTGCGTGGGTTTCCTCCGGGTGCTCCGGTTTCCCCAACTGTCTAAAAACATGTCAGGTTCATCCTCCAGCCAGTGTCATCTGACCAGTGACACTGGCTCCAATCTGGAGTTGGTCCCCAGGCGCTGCACAGCGGCTGCCCACTGCTCCCTTGAGGGATGGGTTAAATGCTGAGGATGGATTTCGCAACATGTATGTGACAATAAAAGCAACTTCAGCAGATGAAGGTAATTCATTGTACCACATAGACAGCAACGACAATGCAGTGTCATACACTTCCTCTTTTCTTTATTGATTGAATATGTATATTTCATGTAGTGGAACTAAATCATTTTTGAAGAACACAACCCAGCTTCCCTCTTGAAATAGGTTGTCTAAACATCCAGAATTCTTTCAATGGATAAGACATACATCATTATGTTTGGTTCCTCATTTGAATCAAGGGAGCCCATTTAAAGTGTCAGTGAAAGAGGACTCTGACAAAAGGGTTGTCGCAATCTCTGCTCCAGTCGTGGAGTCTGTGCACAAACACCTCAGACTTTCACCATTGACTGGTTGGTTTTAATGGAAGTTTTTCCTTGTACGGGAGGAGGAGCAGGTTAAGGGGGTGTTTTTTGTTTCCATGTGAAATGTATGTTGTACAGCCCT
This sequence comes from Typhlichthys eigenmanni, assembly GCA_027564635.1. Lineage (NCBI taxonomy): Eukaryota > Metazoa > Chordata > Actinopteri > Percopsiformes > Amblyopsidae > Typhlichthys > Typhlichthys eigenmanni. The sequence continues at coordinate 5,266 of JAODUK010075948.1, read as the reverse complement.
TTGAGACTGCAACGTGATTAAGGGCAATATAAATAAAATTGACTTGACTTGACTTGACTGTTGCCAGACTGGAGAAGCCCCATGGTCTGTAGCTGTTAGGACACCTAGTGGCAGGCACACGCATTTAACATTTATCAAGTTATGTGATGAAGATGTGAGATTGTGGGTAACGTCAGCATGACATTTGTATACGTACAGGAATGATAGATTGACAGACAACTGTGATGGGACATACTCCTTCACCTATTCTCCTTCTTTGGACGGTGATCATGCATTGGTGATCATATACACAGATGAAGAGACATTTTCCAGGTAGTTGAACCACAATACTGCAAATTAAGTTACGGATATAAATATAAAAATGTTAATTGTGGGTAACATTCATATTCATTCCATGGGTTCCTTTAATTCCAAATATTTTTGTTATAGTCCAGTTCAATTCAGTGTTACCAACAGAAAGTCTCAAAACACAGTTGGGTCAACGTTTGGTGGCGAAGCTAACCATTGACTGTAGCAAGGAGAGACTCCAGAGTATGTGGCTGTTATGACACCCAATGGTAAGCATTAGACCCGCATGCTTGATTGACTTGATCTAATATGAAAACATGCTTGCATGTGTGCAAAGGTTAAAAACATACAATTAATAAAGCAGGTATGGAGCAGCCTGTCAAACTGAACAATATTAACAATGGGACTTCTTCTTCTGTGGTTGGTGGTCACACTCTGGTGAATAAATATGCTGATGGAGAGGAGGTGAATATGTGAGTGCTCGTGCACAATTCACACATTTTCCAGTAAATCATTGCTAGCTGCAATATATCAAATGTATTTCTATGTTGATACAGTAGTTGAGTTCATTCTTTACATTTTAGGTCCTTCGACTTCAAACATTTGTCCAGCAATGATGTCAAAAAGCTTAAGGTTCCTGTTCCAGGAATGGTGTCACCACTTTGTGCTCAAGTTCCCCAGACCTTTACCATTGATTGTAGTCAAACTGGAGATCAACTCAAAAAGGTGTCTGTAATGACACCTAATGGTAATATTATCGTTTTCCAGGGTATCGTGCATATATGTCCATCATGTTAATTAATTGCCTTAGAAGTAATAGTATCTCTTCTTCAAGGCCAAATTGATCTTGAGGTTACAGACAACTGAGATGGGACCTATTCAGTTTCCTACAGTCCCTCTGTGGAAGGTGACTATTATTTAACTGTCAAATATCCCAATGAAGATGACTGTGTCAGGTAACGGTTTACTCCTTTTTCATTATTAGCATCATTATCATCATTATTGCTCTGCACCATTTAGATGTATTATCAAAAATAAAATGTAATGTGTGTATTCATATTTTCAATTAGTTTTTTTTTGTTCTTGTTGCTATTATTCACTATCATGCTTTACTTCTTCTGGCCTTACCAGCAGGTATAGTGCCCAACAGAAAGGTGCATGTCACAGTGCCAGGACTGGAATCAGGTGTCTGTCCTCAAGTCCCTCAGATATTCACTCTAGCTGCAATGAGACTGGAGAAGCTCCTCAATCTGTAGCTATCAAGCCACTTGATGGTAACGTTTATTTTCCTAGCCCTCATCTGTAAAGATGAATTCAACTTTGGTCCTGTCTGTAAGTATAACTTGTTGTGTCAACAGGTACTATAGAGCTTGTTCAGTTATCTGTCAATCACGATGCAACATACTCAGGTTAATTTTCTCCTTCTGTGGGGGGTGCTCATTCCCTGATAGTCAGATATGCTGATGAAGAACAATCCAGCACGTAGTTTCAAAACATTGCTAAACACATTATAAAACTGCTTTATTATACTACTGAACTGTTAAGTGTAAAATACGTGTATTTCATATTATTTTATCAAACTTTCAACTGCTGCCCACCAACATTACCAACCAGATAAAGGTCTATGTTACAGTCTTTGCTGGTTAAATACAATAGACGAAGATGAGTTTTTTGGCAGGTATACATCTGTACATTTTTTATATTGTTAGACATTTTTTTTAACAGCCTCTAATATTTCTATCAGTCCCTACCAGTTTCATGTGTGGCCAGCTGATTCACGTGGAGATGTTAAAGGTTCAAGATCAAGAAAAGAGAAAACATGCCGAAGTCCGCATGGTCTTCACGATTAACTCTAATCAGGCCGTGAAGGCCCCACAGTCTGTGGCTATTATGACACCTAGTGGTGAGTATGGGAATCTCTTTATTTCTGAATATGAAAATAAATTAGAGGTGCTAATATACAGTATTATGCAACCACAGGTAAACTGGAGCACATGGACATAACAGACAATGAAGATGACACATATTTGGTGGCTTTCTCACCTTATTTAGAGGGCGCGCATACAGTTATGGTAAAATACAATGGAGACAAAGACTTCTGCAAGTAAGATTTTTTGATTTTATTCACGTATTATGTACAGGGAGTATGTGCACTAAGGTGTAAGTAAAATCTAAAAGTCTAAAAATTAAAGCTTTAATAGACAATTCATGTTGCAGTCTGTGCACATTTCGAGTGCTGCCCATCAATGATGTGGACATGCCTAAAGCCTCATGACCAATAGGCCTACTGGAATCAGGATTTAGTCAAGAAGTAATGATTAAATTAATGATTAAATCATGGAAAATAGACAGAATACAGGATGGCTGTGCCTATCAAGACTCCAGTTATGAATATGGTTGTTATTATTACAGTTAGGAATTTGGTGCATTGATTAGTGGAGGTTATCAATAATCAATCAAGTATAACTGTCTTTTTTATCAGAATCAGAATCTGTTGTCGTTTACAGCTGCTGTACAACATATTTGAATGTGTTAAATACAATATGAAATAAAGAATTTCAAATAAATTTAACACATACACATTGTAATCAAAGCTTATTAGAGCACACATACATATAATAAAGTATAAAAACAAATATATTAACAAGTACCTAGTAGTAAACTAAAATAGTAAGATATTACATTTAATTATTTCACCAGGCTGGAGCATGCTGAAGTGTCAGATAATGGAGATGGTACTTTCTCCGTGCATGGCCTTCTCCCCTCACATGGAGGATCAACATTCAATGCTGGCTAAATTCACCCACCAAGAGCAGTTTTCAGTTGATGAATCCCGCAAAAAGTCTGCATTGAATTACTCCCAAATTGATTAGGTGGTGACCCCCTGCATTTATCTGCCAATGCCATACACACAAACACAAACACACACACACACACGCACACACGCACACACACACGCCCCCACACACACACAAACACACGCACACACACGCACACACACACACACGCACACACACGCACACACACACACACACGCAAATCAACAATCTTTAAGATTATCAATTAATCTGACAAATCAACCACAAATCAAATAATGCAAAGTTATATTCCAGGTTTTCCACATTATAGCATTATAGCAAAAAGTACATGTATTACATGTATCTAATTTGTACATTTGAAGACCCAGCGCCTAACCTCATTATTTACAGTTGACTACATTGTTTCATGTTCAATTATGAACATATTCAAGACACAGTATGCTCCTTTAGATGATTACATGGGACAGATCTTGATATCATATAATTTCCTATCTCTACACAGTTTTATTTATTGGTCATCTTGTTGTCATGTCTTTTTCCCATGAGAGCATGCAATAAACTGCATAACTGTTATCATTTTGACCTTTATACAATGCGTTATGTTCTGAGAGCACAGGTCATGAGATGTATGGATTATAGCGTGTTGTACCCCCACCATGCCCTCATTCTTGTCAGATGCCTCTAAGGTTGCCAGTTGTGGTAAAGGCCTGAGACAGGCTTCTATTGGGACAAATTATTTTAATGTGGACTGCAGTGAAGTTGGTGAGCTTGTGTAACAATGCTTTTTTTATAAATACATTTGATACTATAATTTTTATTAAAAATAAAAATAAAAAAACAAGGGTTTGACCATTTTAAAACAAACCTCCCATGTTTATAGGCACAAACATCATTCTTGTTGCTGCTGCTGCTGCATAATATCAGTTTTTATTTTACCTTTATTTTTCTAAACAATTAAGAACATATTCTTATTTACAATGAAGGCCTAGCAAGAGACAAATATCTCTTCAGTAGATAGAACTTTTTTATGTTGTTGTTACATAACAGAGTAGAAGGCTATAACTTTGTTTTATGTTGTTGCATAATAGAGTAGGTTTTAACTTTGTTGGCCAATTAATTTGGGTAAACTGCCTGCAGCTTCATCTTAGGAGACCTTATCATATAAATGCATTTTTATATAAGAGTATCTTACAAAATATTTGTCTGCTCAGAACAATAAATAATGTTAGCGCTCCTCATGTCTTGCTTAGTACTGTAATTGCATTAAAAAAACATTAACTTCTTTGTCGTGTATCGTGTAATAATTATATTTTTCTCCTGAAGCACTCTTTGGATTTCTATTAAAATGTGGTCTCATTTAACGTAAACAGCATGTATGTTCACATTAAGTACACCATTCCTGTTGTCCTTTCTTGTACTGTTTATATAAAAATATTTATAATATGTCAACGTGAGTTGTTTCTAAGTAGATTTAATCATTTGTTATAACATACCATGTCCTTCTTTTGCGCTGGGGAGCGGGGTTCAAGTCCTGGCTGGGACAGATTTCACTCTGGCATCATATTTGGTTTTAATAACTAAAAGCATAGTTGTACAGGCTTAAAAGTTGAGACATTTTTTTTCACACTTTCATCACCCCCACCTAAAAAAACATTGAGATATGTCATCTGATTATTTCACAATTGTTGACTGCAGTGATGGCAGACTGACATGTTCTGGGTTCAATTGTATGTTCACTTTAAAAGGATGACTGAATAATGTAGTGGCCTAGTTTTTCCCAATGCGAACAGTTAATCAATGAGCTCACCTAGGGCAAACATAACCTGCATGTCTACCCAGCTGTCTACATGTATTTTAAAAGTTAAATGTTTTCATAATTCACAAAGAGGTACGTTATATTTTTATTATATATAAATATATATAGAAAAACTACAAGGCTATATGGTATATATGCATATTTATTATTAGGGTTTACTGCCCTAATAATAATAGTAGTAATAATAATAGGTGGGGAATGAGTCCTTACCCCAAGTGAAGGAGTTTAAGTACCTTGGGGTCTTGTTCGCGAGTGAGGGGACTATTGAGCGAGAGATTGGTCGGAGAATCGGAGCAGCGGGAGCGGTATTGCAATCGCTTTACCGCACCGTTGTGACGAAAAG
>JAODUK010075937.1:0-15942 GCA_027564635.1 Typhlichthys eigenmanni | reverse complement strand
GTGATGCAATGCCCAGTAGTGCGTAAGTGTGTTTCTGTATATTATTTCTCCAGCCGTGGTCACGTGGTGTCATAAATTATGGTATTATGAGAGGTATTTATTTAAGTCGGAAAAAGTAGGACATCACTGAAGGCCTAGGTGTGAAATGCACGGCCCGCCACTGCGTATAGGCCTACATATTTTGTCACTAAAATGTAACAATCCTTCATTGCTATCTTTCTTCGTGATGAATAAATGCTAATATATTGGTATAACATGTATCTACTACTAACATCCCCAATAACAGTGGCTAACATGATTAACCACTGAAAAGGATTATGGTGTTCTGTTTAAATAATCCTGGTCACTACAGTATGTGCTCAATCACTTGTCCATTAACTGAATTATTTTAATTTGGACGTTGTAAAGGAAATTTCAATAATTGAAAAATAAAAGCATATCAAACTAGGGAAAATTTAGAATAACATATATATAAAAAACTTCTAGTAGCACTAGGCAAAATATATCACGAGACAAACAGTGAGTTTTGGGGGAACAGCCTCCTAAAGCAAGCTAGCCCACACGTTGCCCAGACAAATTCTAATAAACGTACGGTACTCTATTGACAACTGTGTACTGTGTTTCCTTTCTGACTGTACGAGGTGTCAATATAGAAGTTTATACAAAGGCTGTATCAGAAATACGACTATCTTACCACAAACATCAGTGAAACATTGACAGCTCGTCCATGTTCCATTGGATCTCCATAGCCACCACTAACATCCAGCAGCACATGCGCTGTCACGTTCATAGCACCAGCCGAACAGAATTGTGGTCTGTGAAGTTTTCCACGTGTGATGACCATGTAGCCGCGAATGTCCTTATTGCACGACCATTTTGCATATCTTTCATATGGACTTTGTTTTGCGTAACATGCGTTTTGTTTTGTTTGTGTTTCAACGCCATACATTGATATATTTATTTATAATATAGCCTCTATATATTATATGTATATGTTTATTTTGCATAAACTTTTACGGTTGTATTGTATTTATGTATCTGCGTAAATTATGCGCAGAATGACTATATTTATACACAATTGCCATCTGTCCGATACATTCTTCCTGGTTGCCTGGTGTATATTTCAGCATGGATTGTTTCGAGAATTGGTCTGAAATAGAGAAAGCAGCGAAAGAGAAAAGACGGGAGTTGGTTTTACAGGGACCAGCAGTTGACAAGAGAATTTCATCCTACGGGGGACTCAATCCTAGCATATATTCCCTCACCCTGTTGAATTATCTCGAAATTTGCCAGTGTCCAAGTTTGACAGAAATCCACGAGGATATCAAACACCTAACCAACCTCCAAAGTCTGGTTCTTTGCAGGAACGGTCTTCAGTCACTCCCTACATCTATTGGAAGCCTGAAATCCCTGAAGGTCCTGGACGTTTCAGTCAACCATCTCAAAGCTTTGCCAGAAGAGATCACCCTGCTTGGTGAACTCAATACACTCAACGTGAGCTGCAATAGTCTGCAGTCTTTGCCTGAAGGACTGTACCAGTGTAGCAAGCTTTTCACTATCAACATCTCAAAGAATGAGATCACTCGTTTTCCATCTGATTTCTATTCTAAAAAACTGGATCTCCTCAGCTCCATCATTGCCTCTGACAATTCCATTGAAGAGCTGAGTGAAAATGTTCACAAACTGTCCGCACTGAAGGTAGGCCGATGCCAACAATGTAATAAAATACTTTACATTAATGTGTTTGCAGGCAGCTAGGGTAGATAATGGCGTGAGCCTTTACGGTATGGCTGCTTAACAGGGAGAAGTATAGAATAATTTTAGCAGTATAGCATTTAGGGTTGGGAGGGGAGTGCATTTCACCTAAACAACGTCATTATAATGCTGGTTTCAACCTTGATGGTTATTCCTGCCACATATGCGATGAAAAATAAGAAATTAAGATGATTAAAGAAACCGTTTAAAATGTACATTTATTAACCTCGCTCGTCTGTCTCCGTAGGTTTTGGACCTCTCCAACAACAAATTAAGTGAGATCCCCTCAGATCTGAGCGACTGCTCCAAGCTGAAAGAGGTCAACTTCAAAGGCAACAAGCTGAAAGACAAACGGCTGGAGAAGATGGTGAACGGCTGCCAGACCAAGTCTATCCTGGAATACCTTCGAGTCGGTGGCAGGGGCAAAGGAAAAGTGAAGCCAGGAGAGGACGAAGATGCAGGTGCAGAAGGTAGAAGAAATGCAGACAGGAAGAAGAGACCTCAGAAGAAGAAGAAAGGGGGCAACGAGGAGGAGGATGAGGTGGAAGAGATGTCTAAGATGGTGGTGAGGGTCCTCCACATGTCTGACTGCCCCACACCCTTCACAATCACCGTCACTGATGGGGTTAAGGGTGTCCGGCCTTACTTGGTGTGCTGTGTGGTCAAGGGCATGAACTTAAAGCCTGGTAACGCCCTCAAGAGATTGCTAGTGGCTCAGGTAAGGGCATAACCTCCCAAACATGAAACCAGTTCAATCAGCTTGAGGTTACGTAACTACTTTCCATTGTGTGTTTTTCAGACCAAGCTTCATGATGACTTGTGTGGTAGAAGGACCACTGCTACCATAGCAACTCATGACGTGCATCTTCTTAAGAGTCCGCTTGTTTATGATGCCAAACCTCCGACTGAGCTGAAAGTATGTCAAATGTATCAGCATTAGACAGCATTTAGCCATTCTACTAGGAATGTATACTGTCTGCTATATATTAGGGATGGCACGATGCAGTTGGTTACAACCATATATACTGCTATATAACATATAGGGGGGCGGGGGGTGGGATGCTTAGGGTTCAGTTACACTTTAAACCTCTGTCTTGCTCTGTAGCTCAATAGGCTAACATGTTGTTATGATGAAGCCTTTGAACTTGAAGCCCTCCATCTGTGTGCGGTAAATATTCTGTGTGTGTGTGTGTGCGCGTGCGTGTGCTAGATCGTGCCACTGGGTCGGCGGCAAATGACAGCTGTGGAGCTGATGAGGCAACTGCAGCTGGAGGCAGACGAGCAGAGGAAACAGAAGAAAAGGCAGAATGTCTCTGGGCTCCACAAGTCAGTACACTGCTGAGCTAGGAGAGAGCACTGTTGTTTCTTTATGCGGCTAAATGAGGCTTGCATGTCAGTCTGGAAACACTCCGTTGTGAGTGGAGGGTGGTTGAATATAGTGGGAACTAGGTACCACAAAGTGGCAATAGATTTAGCTTGACACAGAGGACTAACAATACCTCTTCAAATGCATTTATTTTGTAAATTAATTTTAGAATTTGAATCATTTTCTTTCTTTATATATTTTGTATTAACAAATTCAGCTAGATAATAAATACCACTGTTGCTTTACAGATACCTGCATCTTCTGAATGGAAAGGAACTCTACCCTTGTCTGGTAGATGCAGACGGCGATGTGATCTCCTTTCCACCAGTCACCAACAGTGAAAAGACCAAGGTGTTTATGCGGCTCTTAGTGATTGGTCCTAGTTGGCCCTCAGACAAATGTCTCTGTCACAGGTCACTGCCTGAGGAATGCTCAGTAGTTAAGCTGACAATCCTGAGTTGAATCTGTCAGTCAGATTTACAGAATATACTTTATTTATGACATTATTTATAAAATGTCTATTTAAATACTATAGATGTATGCTATATATGCATGTATGTATGCATGTAAAGAGACACAATATGTCTGTATGACAATGTAGACAAAATAACTTATTTTCTATACACCATTAATCTACAGTACCAGGCCAGTGCAGTATACTGTGTGTAGTGTGTACTACAGTATGATATGTACCAGCCAGGACACTTGGGTGTTGAATGTGCCCCCCCTCCTACCCTTTCCAGATCACCAAGACAACAAAAGAGTTGTTATTGGAGGTGACTAGCGCAACCACCCTGCAGACATGCAAGGACGTGATGGATGCTCTCATTGCAGTAAGCCCCAATATTTCTCCCCTCCATTTTGTTATTCTTCTGTTATTCTTACAATATCTGAATTATTTTAAGAGCAAATGTGAAATCAAGGGCTTAAAACGTACACTATTGTGTATGTTTTGCTTTGTCTTATCATGTTCCGGACACATACAATATTTTTGTCAGTATGTAGAAAATGGTAAAAACTAAATGTATACCCTACCGTAGCCTTGAATGTAGGAGGATGGAGGTTTTGTAGTAATTTTGACATCACATAAACCAGATATTGCACATTTTTATTACAGATATGAGTTATTTCACTGTTACTCTTAATGAATAAGCCTATGTCCTTCCTGGCCCTGCAACACCTGCATGCCTTAGCCACATTGTAAGCTACACATGAATGTATGTGTGATTCAGTGATGTCAATGCACAGATGTAAGGAAAGTGATTGTTTATTGGTTTAGTTGCTGTATGAATTTAATGTATTATCTAGGGGGTGTTTTTTTTTTTTAGTTTTTTTTTTTAGCAATTTTGTTGATTACATTGACACGTTGTCACCGGGGGGTTGTTTTTAATTTAACTTTTCCCAATTGATTAGATCTTAAATCACCAATGAACTTGATTGTTTTTATGTAATTGTTGTTTTTTTGGAAATGTAAAGTCTGTTAAATCTATCTAGACTAGAGGACTGACGGCCGTTTTTACTGGAGGTAGCTTTGTTTCCAACTGCCAAATCACTTTTCCCAGTTGAGTAGAGCTTTAATAGGATCAGTGACAAGCAGAATTGTGGCATCACATAGATGCTGCTAATTAGGGATAGTCTTGAAATCTATCCCACAGGTGTAGGTTTGCATTGCAACGACATCATTTCCTGCCCTCAAGTACCTATGCTGTGTTTCCACAATCTCAGCGAAGGATCACATACCACAGTGCTAAATATTTTAGCAACTGAATGTGTAGATTAATTTGAGAGATGTTGGTGTAAACCAGGTGTAGAATAAAGAATAATCTTCATATAAAGGTCAAATAAACCTTTGGCATTCTACATGTTTGATTTATTCTAAATATATTACTAACTATTCCTGTAGCGAGATATACTGTAGTAGAGGCTTGTCACTGCATGAATGTGTACAACATATAAAATGCCTAGCCAGCACCAAAAACAGGAGCTTTAAATGCTCATTCCAGATCTTGCACACTATTGCTTTGACAAACCATGGAACCATGCACAGGCCAGTAACTGTAGAGCACCTCTCTTGTATTAGAAAATGGCAGAGCTGAACAAAATGACTGCGGAGCACAGGGAAGAGCCTGGGTCAGATGGAGAAGGCCACGCCCCCACAGAGCCAGTCGCTGACGGAGGAACCGCACAGGAAGTGATCGTCCAACAGGTTCACACGGTTGACCAAGATGGAAACCTCAAGGTAGTCTACCCATCAAGGACTGACCTCTCCAAAGACATCACTAATCTGACCGTCATCTGGTAGCTATGACGACAACATCCGCAGTTTACAGTACATTCTAATCTAAAATAAACACACTGAAGTTATACTTTGTTTGGTATTATGAAAGATTATGGTTTGACCTGTATTTAAACTGTTATTTCATTAGTTACTTACCATTTGGACATGACCTACAGTAAAGGTCAGTGTTGGCTAGTAGTTGTACCATTTTTATATGGTTGCCATACACAAAAGCATGCTGAAGGACATGCGTAGTAATAATAATAATAAGTAAGTAACCTATGATATGTAACGTGATACACGTATGAATTGTTTTCATTTAATTGTTCTTCATTTTGTGCTGACACTGTTTTACCTTGTATAGTCATACAAATATGCATAAATAATACCATGAACATTGTGTGATTTTTTTTTTTTTGTATTTTTGCTAGACACAGGATGTCCTATGTTCAGCCAAAGCTTAATTTCAGATAAAAGGCACCCTGTTTGAACAGAAAACACATACAGTATAAAACAACCAATGCTTCCTTTTCGGAGGTTAAATAGAAATAACCACCCCAAATTCAATAACGCTATTGCCATTATTTTCAAACTCAACAGCAGGGTCCTGTGGGAAAATGTTGTTTCGCAGAGGTTTTTATGGGAGGCTGGCGTGACTCAATCATGGTACTAGCCTCTGAGCTACGCCGTCCCGGGCTCCCCTCTCATTTGGGCACTACAACCTCATGTTCCTTTCTACCGTAGTCTACAGAGCTTATAGGCTCTTCTACGTTTGTGTAGAGTTGGGTTTCACAATACAAACTGATCGGGTTGAATGGATGCAGTGCTATGATGTCATTGCTGTTGCAGTTCATACATATTAATATTGCCACAAATTAATAGTAAATATTCCCATAATACACCGCTGGTCCAAAAGGTCTAACAAGCTAATTTATTTATAACACATGTTTTATAAATCCGTTCAAATTATTTCGGGGGCGGGGGGGGGGGGTCTAATACTATGGGGACATTACTGTAGTTCCATATGTACTGCCTCGACTCTATATCACAGTTCTGTTTGTATCCAATTCAGAGTCCTGTGTACTTCATGATTTAGCTCTCATTAAGCATAAGGAGACTGCAACATTGGTATCTTTTTATTTACAAAGCCGTACTGGACAAATTCCTTCATAGCTTTGGAATGTCAGTTTTGATCATTTAAGTTCCACTAGATGGCTGCTCTACTGGCTATCGAGGATTGGCTCTGAGCTTGATACCGTAGAGCAGCTTTCTCCTATTTTGCGCTCTGTTCAAGGAACACTCCTGTGGGGTTGTAAGAGTGCTGTATAAATGCAGTCTATTTACATGTTCAACACTACTGACTGTTGTAGGGGGAAAAGGCCAATATCTCGACACCCCACCCAATTTATTTTTAATTAATCTCTTCTTACTACTTTGCATTAAAAATCGCAAACTTTGTTATTTTATATAATACTAGGACTGAACATATTGGTTTAATATTGTATCCAAGATGCATGCCATTGTCAACTGTGAAAGAGTGTGGTCATTCAGATTAGAAATCTTATGGCTATACTGTTACGTATCGGATGACTGCTCAAGTATGTGTGAGCCCTTCTGAAGAGACAGGCTTTCAAAGAATAGCTAGAGAGCTGCACAGTCAAGAGTAGGCTACCTGTCTGTCTGAGTCTTGGGAGGGACAGGACTACTTGATGCAAGAAGAAAGATGAAAGCGTATTTTTGAGCTATGAAAAGCATTCACAACGTAGGCCAACCTCATAAGAAGCTGGATTCGAACAGGAAACAAAGCGGTTGGGGTTACATTAAAGAAAGGAAACCTCAGCACTTGGAGTTTAATTTCCAAAGCATCACCAGGCTCGACAGAGCTGCCCCAACGTCTACAAACCCTCGACCGGCCACCAAATCAAACAACCTTGCACCGCTTCTAACACACTCCAGACACTTGGTGGCTCCGGCTAAACAGAGACAGGTAGCATCTGCTGCAGTCTCCCACAATGTCCTTTTACCGCCTATCAGTGGAGTACCAGTCTTCAGGGAGAAGGCAACAATTGCTGCTGTGCCGTTAAGCATGGCAGGGTTCGTCTCAATTAACAACAATGGCCACCTGTTTACTTCACGTGTGAAGAGAGAAAATAGTTTGTTGGATACGTTAGTTGCTCAACACAAGAAATCCTTTATAGTGTCTACATCTTATAGCTTCAATGGAAAACCTGCGGTCTTACACAAAGAGATTGATACTACAGGCTCAAGAATCATAAGAGGAACTGTGGATGCTCAGCCAACTGCAAAATCAATTCAGGTACTGTTGGATGATTCTGTAAGGCCACAGAAGAATATCAGCAGTAACCCTAATGCCAATGACAGTGGAGTGACGACACCAGACAAAAAGAAACCTGACAGTAATGTCTGCAAAGGAAAGCAACATAGCAATTTGTGCTGCAATGACTCAGCTGTCGAAACAGAATCCCAGTGCTCAGAAGAGCAGGGTAAAACAAAACCTGGGGAACCCTCACTTTGCCTCGAGGATGATGAATACTACACTGAGCAGAGGATTGTAGAATGGGTCTTAAAAGTAAACTCCAGTCTATTCTCTACATCGAAAGAGGACTTTGATAACTCAAATCCTACCGAAGAGCAAGATGTTGCGACCATTAAGATTGTCTATGATGGCGATTGAGTAGTCATGGTGGAGTGTTTGATTGGCAGATATTGATGTGTGGGTAGCCGTATACAAGCAACCTACTTTCCATTTCCTAATTTTATTGTGTCTGTAGATTAAACATTTACAAAGGTATTATTCAAGATAATTCAAGTCATGGGATTATTCATTTTCTCTGACAGCTCTGGCTTTCAGTTTTCAGAATTAATCTGTAGGTATTTGAAGGTACACTCCTTTATTTGTTTGTAGTCCTCTCCCACCTGAGTGCTGAATGGCTTGCATACCCCATGCTCCTCCCCTACATCCTTCATAAAATGTTCTGTACCCCTCCCTATATGGCCATTTTGCAATCGAGGAGTGTCCCTTCAAATGCATTCCTCCAGAAAGCTTGCCACATAGTTCCAGTCAACATGGATCCTCTTTGTAATGTCTCTGACAAAACCAATTGTTTGAATTATTGAATCTTTCCATCGATGTGCTCCTTGAGTCAGCATTTATGGACGTAGTATCCAGTCACGTACCCTATGACGTAAATAGATGCCAGCACACCCAACACTCCGGCCACCTTCATTGTTATTCCTGTGTTGCCAGAACACACTCTGTTGTAGAACCTTTAAATAAAAGAGGGGAGGAACATGAAGATAACTTTGACACCATTGTTTGTCTTAATATTTGTCCACATTTAGCATCTTCAATTAAGTGTCGTATCAAGGTGACAATAAACTAGCCTGTTGAAACCTAAAATATTTGTAAAACTATTTTAAGGAAACAAGACAATGTATATCTATAAAATACTACATGCCAACCAAGCGCTTTGAACGGCACATCGCCATGTTTGCTTAAGTTAGGGAAAGAAAGTGAATGAGTAAGAGTTTCATTTTTAAAACTAAACAAAACACTAAGGATGTGAGCATATAAGCACTGTATGGGTGAAGGTAAAGAGGAATGTGAGCCACTTAGATGCAATACGCACTCTGAGATAATGGTTATTATTGTTACAGCTCACCATAGCTTATAGCTTTGTAATATAGCCCACAAAGGTATGGCTTGCTCTGGGGGGAGGGGTAGAGTACAGAGTTAATGTATTGGAGCTGGGGGAGGAGTAGAGAGGAATGCCAATTCGCTTTAGTGTTACAAAATATGTCACTACCAAGTCAACGGGAGTATGTCACAATCACACACACTGACTATATGTAATTTTCAAACTGCCAGCGCAATGCTGATATAAATTACTCTAAAACAAGGCATACAAATAGCATAATGTCCTACCCCATCACTCCGGTCTGTGTTGCAGCTACATCAAGGTTGATATTGTCTTCGTTCCAGCGATTGTAGTGAACATTACCAGTATTGCTGGAGTCCATTTGGAGGTTTAATTGTTCAATAGTTCCTCTAGAAGTAGTAATAAGGTAGTTTAGCTGAGGTAGCTTTCCTTTATTTGGTTTACATGATAAATTATTAACAGCATAAAATAAAAACAATATGTAAATTGTTTTGTATAACATGATATTGAACATTTATGATTAAATACTCTATTTGGTCACTGTATTTATATTGAACCTATTATATGTTTTACATCTCAACTTTTGCATCTCAACCAACAACACACAATATACACACACAGGCTACACACAAGATCCTGTTTAAATCAAATAGTTTGGTCAAAAACTATTTGACCAAATTCTTTAAGAAACACTCAAGTCAATGCAGATTGAAAAAACAATTAAATGAAGCTACCAAATAAATATTGCATCCTGAATATAATCATGACAACTCATTCAAGTACAGAAGTCAATTTAACAAAAGTTGAGGTATTAAACAAAACATTATCCTTATTGCATATTAATTTTCAATTAATATGCAAGTTGTGCTCACCTGCCTGGCAAATGTGTGACATTCTGAAGAATGCCATGCTGTGTGCTCTTTTGTACCAAACTTATCAGCATATCTCTTATCCCAAGAAGAGACTTTGAGCATGTAAGGTCAAGTCAGTATGCCATAAGTCAATTTGTTTTATTTCAGTTCCTTTATTAAGCCTCCATATATGGCATCTGTGCTATCTGAGTGTTAAAGCTCCCATAGAGCCTACTTCACAATTTGGTGGTCTCAGGTTTCAACAGATCAATAGCTATCAGATCCTGTGAGTTAAATACAAGCATGTCTTTGGATTCAAATAGGTTGGTAGCCCAGTCAAACGATTTTATTTGATTATTTGAGTTAATGAAGAATTTACATTTAAATCTAAGTTACTTAAGAATATACATTTAAATCTAATACCTAACTTTACATTGCTCACAAGCATGATTTTCTATGAAGAAAATATTTAAGGCGTCACTGAATCTCAGTAGTAGATATAGGCTTAATTCATAGTTAGTTAGTTAGTTAGTTAGTTAGTTAGTTAGTTAGTTAGTTAGTTGACAAAAAATTACAAATTACTTTGCTTTGTAAACAAACAAGGTTGTTTGTCCTGAGTGCG
The DNA here is from genome assembly GCA_027564635.1 of Typhlichthys eigenmanni. Taxonomy (NCBI): domain Eukaryota; kingdom Metazoa; phylum Chordata; class Actinopteri; order Percopsiformes; family Amblyopsidae; genus Typhlichthys; species Typhlichthys eigenmanni. Next base: position 5,390 of record JAODUK010075937.1, on the reverse strand, counting down.
TTTGTTTCTGTTATTCATATTTCTATGGTAGACTATTAAATAGGCTGATACTGCCGTCTTCTGGTATGTCTAATATTGCAAATACCTCTTAGTTTTGTAGACTGATCAGTTTCCAGTAGAAACATTGATTTGTTTTAAATTCCTTGTAAAACAACAATGTTATTTAATATATATAATATCTACCAATTGGTTGAGACATCGCTTCATGACAAACATATCAAAGTAATGTACAAATACCTAAGAAAAAAAAATCTTAATTACAGACCATGTAGACTACTGCTTTGCTAGTTATTATGTAATAGCTTTGCTATAGGTCTACCAATACAGACATGTCAATGTGTTAACATGCAATTGCCAGTGCTAGTAGGTGTTTCTCAATGTCAAGGATGCTTCCTTGGTAGGACAGATCCATCCAAGTGCCTTCCTAGTCGCGTCCTTCCTAGGCTAGGAAAGACTTTCGAAGAACACGTATCGGAACGGCCTAGCTAGTGTGCAAAATTACGTCATTCAAAAAAAAAGTCACACCTTCAAAATCATTATGCTTAATTAAACTGCGCGTTTCGTTTTTAAATAACAGTAGAAAAAAACAATAGATCGTGCTGTTTTATTGTTAGTTTCGTTTTGTGCCATTTTTACATATCTCCTCTTCTGACGTTCGCACAGGATTGTGGGTATTTTTAGAACGCGAAATCCTCTGATCGAAGGACTGAGTCCTTGGTAGAATTCTCAAGCATCCTAGACATTGGAACGGTACTTTGTCGAGATTTGATGACGTGGCATCCTTGAAATCCAGCCGCTAAGGATCCTTCCTTGACATTGAGAAACACCCCAAATCTCACAGAAGTGAGTACACCTGTGACATCCCTGGCCTGGGTGTGGTTGGAATGTCGTTAGCCTTAATTGGCAACACATGGCTGGGCATTATAAGAGTGCTCCCAGCACACTATTCACTCGCTGACCCTCCTGGCACCACACATGCCATTTGTTTTATTTTGTTTAGTTGGCATGCAACACGCACCACACGTATTCAGTACATACACCTGCAGATATTCACACCTCATTGTATGTTATTCTGTTAATGTATGTTAATTTGGAGATTTGGGTTATGTTTAGTTTATGGCCTTTGATCAGGTTGTAACACACCCCTCAAATTTTTGTAAATATTTGATTATAACTTTTCATGTGACAACACTGAAGAAATTACACTTTGCTGCAATGTAAAATAGTGAGTGTGCAGCTTGATTAACAGTGTACATTTGCCATCCCCTCAAAACAACTTGACACAGCCATTAATGTGTAAACCGCTGGCAACATAAGTGAGTACACCCCTAAATGAAAATGTCAAAATCGGGCCCAGTTAGCAATTTTTCCTCCCCAGTGTCATGTGGCTTGTTAGTGTTACAAGGTATCATATCAGGTGTGAATGGGGAGCAGGTGTGTTCAATTTGATGTTATCACTCTCACACTCCCTCATACTGGTCACTGGTAATTCAACATGGCACCTCATGGTAAAGAACTCTATAAGGATCTGAAAAAAATTATTGTTGCTGTACATAAAGACAAAGACCCTGAAACTGAGCTGCAGCACGGTGGCCAAGACCACACAGCGGTTGAACAGGACAGGTTCCACTCAGAACAGGCCTCGCCATGGTCGACCAAAGTTGAGTGCATGTGCTTGGCGTCATATCCAGAGGTTGTCTTTGGGAAATAGACGTAGGAGTGCTGCCAGCATTGCTGCAGAGGTTGAAGGGGTGGGGGGTCCGCCTGTCAGTGCTCAGACCATACGCCGCACACTGCATCAAATTGGTCTTGTTTTTGGGCTGCTGGAAAAAAATGTATGCTCTCACTGTTATGTGTTTTAATATTGATATTACTCTACAAGAAAACCTGAAAAGCCTTTACCTAGATTCTGATTGATGGAAACGCTAGCGATTCCTTGTCATCCCAGAAGGAAGCCTCTTCTAAAGATTATGCACAAGACAGCCTGCAAACAGTTTGCTCAAGACAAGCAGACTAAGGACATAGATTGTCCATGTCCTAGTGGTCTACTAGAAAAGGGCCTAGACAAGGGAAAATGTGTATGCTATTCGATTATTAGTCTACAAACCAAAAAATGCTGGAATGCTATATATCTCAAATCCCATTTTGCCATAATGATTTATAAAGCATTACAAAACAAATCATTCTTCTACAAGACCACATGCAATTAAATGATGCGTATTGCGCCCATGTTTTGGTGTTTAGGCCTAAACATTCTCCTAAATTAAGAGCAGATAATGTTAATTATGTAATCATCACTTCATCTATCATGTTTAGTAATTAATTTTAATCAGATACAGACGTGTCACAACTACATTTCAGTGACTACTGCCAATGATGTCAAGCAATAATTGGGAAAAACAATGTGTGGTCAAAATGTATGATTCAAAGCTCAAAACAGACTGCTTAAAATACCCAGGCATATACCCACAAAAAAATTAGCAACAATATATAGAGTTCCATTTCCATTATCTTGACTATCAGGTTGTGTTGCAATTCCATCCAATGAAAACAAAGTACTAAAGGCATCTGTAAGCAATCAAACCAGGTAAATTCACCGAAAACAGGGAAATATACTTGGCCCTTTATTCATACACTAGTTTACTTGTGATACAAAAATTTATCAATTACCATGTCCCAAGTAAAGCAGCAGCTCATTAGATATATTGCGCTATAGCTTAATGTAGTCTGCATATAGGTTGGTCTGCTTTGGGTTCATTATAGCCACCTGGACACATTTGAGTGGCAGGCAGGGCACAGAAGTGTAGGCAGGTGAAGGTACAGGGAATCCCTTTAGGAGTCAGAGATGAAAGACAATGTGACAGCTAGTCCCCATGGAGACAGACAGCACAGCACAGGGGTACTATGGCCAACCAGTTGGCTCCAATCTATTAATGTGACCTGACAGTAGTGCCATCAGTCTCCATCTTGGGCCTTAGGAGTCATTGACAGACATGTTCTCCACACCACTCTCCAGACCCTGGCTCTTCTTCTTCTTCCCACCTACTTCATGCTGCTTCTTGGCCTTCTTGTTGGTCTCCTGGTCAATGGGCGCCGGCTTGACAAACTTGATCATCTCAGTCATGCCTGCAAGTGGGAGAAACGTGAAACTAACGAAACACTGAAGGCAGCAAGGGAAGTTCAATGTATGTGTGAACGCTTAATGTGCTGACATTGCTTTGATTCATTTCCTTTGAAGAGAGCAAGGACCGCTTTCCTCTTGGAACACATGCAGTTTAAAATAGGGCTGTCAGCCAATTCAAATTGTTATTGCGATTAATCACACTTTGAGAAAAACAAATCAAATATTTTTTACTTTTAAAATGTTAACCGCAATGATTTTTGTAAGGGTTATATTTTTAATGAATACAAACATTTGCATAAAGCTGCCATATCTCCCAATGCAGTCTTCTAACTAAGAGTCACCGTTATAGTTTTACTGGTAGCGTATCCATGGTTTAGCTCTAAGGGAATTTGCCAGAGCAGAGATTTATTATGTGCTGAAAGACTTGTATCGTATTGCACAGCGTAAGACTCATCCATCAGCTCAGGGCTAGCAACTATTTGTCAATAGTTGGGCAGGTCATACACCAGATATTGTAAGCAAACAATATTCTGTTAGAGTATTTACATCAACATGTCATCATGACTACTACCATGTCAATTTCATCATTAAATCAACAAAATAGCTAATAGACTAAATAACAAAGTGCTTAACACGTAAGAGCAGAAATTAATTGCTTGTATCGTATTGCACAGCGTAAGACTCATCCATCAGCTCAGGGCTGTAGCCGAGACCACCTTCGTCGAGTCCAAGTCCAGATATGTCGAGTTCAAGTCAAGACTGAGTCGAGAGGTGCCGAGTCCAAGTTAAGAGAGTCCAAATGTGACTATAATTGAGTCAGGGCTCAACAATACGCATTATCAGCGATAAACTACATATAAAAACAATTGCTAACTTCTAGGTTTTCTTACGATCACAGGCTGTATCACATTGTATTTCTCAGTGGAGGTACAGTAGCAATACATTGTAGCCTACATATTTACTATACTTTTACAGCATTTGGCAGACACTTTTATCCAAAGCGACTTAACATGTAGTACATTTGTCAATAGTTGGGCAGGTCATACACCAGATATTGTAAGCAAACAATATTCTGTTAGAGTATTTACATCAACATGTCATCATGACTACTACCATGTCAATTTCATCATTAAATCAACAAAATAGCTAATAGACTAAATAACAAACTGCTTAACACGTAAGAGCAGAAATTAATTGCTTTTTTTTATAGCAGAGAGAAGATTAGGGCATTCTAAGGCCGCGTTCAGACCCAACTTCTTTTTTGATTAAAAGCGCTGGCCTGGGAGTTTTTCATGTAGAAAACATAACACAGCTGAAACTGTTGTTATGGGAAAAACCAGGTCTCACTACGCACTTGTGATTGGTCAACTGTCAAAAAGCGGATGACGTAGGGTGTTTTCTTCTGAGAATTTTACCTCTTCTCAACTGAAAAAGAAGCACAGCTCTGCTGAAAAAAGTGCCTGCGGCAGCGTTTAGATTCTGCACCCATGGTGCTTTTAAAAACAGGGTCCGCTCCATAGGGTTAAAATGTATAAAAGAGTCCGACAGCTTACAAAAATAAGTTGCGTCTGAACGCGGCCTAAGGAGACACTTGCGATAGGAGTGAGTATTAAGAGGTGGAGGTCACTAGTCAAGGTATATTTTATAGCATTACTGATGTAGGCTATCCTAGAATAGTTTGGGGAGTGAGCTAGTGTCTATCATGAACTATTGTAAATCATTGTGATGTGTCACGGGGAGTGAGTACAGGCGCAGACGGAACGAGAGACACAGACAAGCATACGAGCCTCCACTCAGCATTTAATCATAGAAGGGCTTCAATACAGCCAGGAGAATGAAAACTAACAACAGAAAACTTGGGGGGGGATGTCACACCGGCGATATCAATGGCAGGAAAGGCACGTCCGCTATGGATGTATAAAGCTAGAACTACACAGCAGCGATTTTCGCTCCTTCAGATTTTAATAAGTCTTTCCAGCGTGCAGGGGTTGCCACTGGGAGGCCACCGGAGATAGGCCTACCTACAAGGAAGAAGGCAGCCAGCTTCTGGTTTATTAATAAGACCAGTTTATTTGTTCCCGAGCAAGCCGGAGCACACTCCCCACCTCTCAGATTGGGACCGGCACCTATTTGATTGGATACGGCACCTCATTTTCTGTCAAAAACTAATAAATAGCCACTTTCCATCCTTGTTTTATTTCCATATGCTATACATTACATGTGAATAATTTGTTGATGCATTTTAAATCTGATTTAATAACAAAGG
>JAODUK010075926.1:0-15942 GCA_027564635.1 Typhlichthys eigenmanni | reverse complement strand
TTTTTCATGGTTTTGATTATTCTGTAAGATGTTTTCTAGTCGATCTTAATGGCTCTTGGCTAGTATGCATGCAATATATTTAATGTGACATTTATGTATTTGTATGTATTGGGGAACATGTATTAAACTAGAACACACTGCCGTTTTGCAATGCTGAGGGAAGCAGAGGTGCAGAGAGACCAGAAGTCGATTATTTTTGTATTGTCTTCTGCAGGAGCGAATAAATAGGAAAACCCTCTCCCTTGAGTTGTGTCAGTCCATGCCCTAAACACATCTGTTACAATTGCACAGAGGAATGTGGTCACTCTGTCTCAATAGAGCTGTCACTGACCAATCACTATGCAAACACTCGTTGCGTACTGCGTAAAGCTCACAGCCTGTGAGCTTTCCTCACAGTGTATATTAGGCTAATGCCTAATATACACTTCCAATGGAAGCAGTTCCCTTCTGCCATCTGTTCCTGCCATTCAGAGTAGAATGGTAGTATACACACTATAGAAGTGCCTATGTGCATGCAAACATTGCAACTGTGTATGCAGAATCTGAAGTTTTTCTGAATGCAGTCTAGAGGTTGGTACAAAGAACGCTTGACAATGCCATTAAATTATGTCTTTTTTACTCAAGATATGAATAAAAACTGTGCAAGACTGAATAGATAGTATTGAGAATAGCCAGCGTTACACTGCGCAGACCTTCTAAATGGAAAGCCTAGGGGACTCAATTTAGCTAGTAACCTGGCTCTGTCCTGAGGCTTTGGAGGCACATGATTGACAGCTGGTGGTGCAGTGTGTGTACACCCCCTGCAAGATGTGGACACACTTCCCTGTATGCACATATTCACAAACAAGCTGAATACATGTGCGTATACACATGCAAGTGATATAACGTGCATGTGCACAATACAGTATGCGAGCGCTCGCACACACACACGCACACACAAACACACGCAAAAACACACACACACACTAAATGTGTGACATTTGAATGCTACCTCGTAGCTCAGATTGAATATGAGATGTTGCAGATTGGCTGTGTAGCAGTGTAAAATGTCCCCTCAACATCTCTGTAGAAATGAGTTTAGAAGAAACAGCAGTTCATAAATCTCTTACAGTTCTGGCCGTCCATGTTCGTAAACAACATGCCTGTCAAACTAAATGGGTGACTCATAACAAGGGGAACTCTCCGTGTTCATCCTCTCAGTAGATGTCCAAGCCAGCAGGCCACAGCAGGATTGTCGCTGGTGGGGTAATGGCATGGCCAGATTAGAGCATGTCACATTAATGCAGATGGGAGACAGTGAGAGAGGGCACCGAACATGTGACTGAATGCTGAGCATCTCTTGTTTCTCCCCCACTTCCTTCCTGCAGTGCTTTGTGCTTCTCTCTACCCCCCCCCCCCCTCCCCAGTAATACATGGCCCCTGGGCTCGCACCCTTCCTCTACCCCTCCTACAGCAACAGGAATATTTTCAAGGAGAGTTGTTAAAAGGATCAACACATGCTATCTGGATTCAGAAAGAAAAGACATTTTGCGATCTGAAATGTAGGAGTATCATACGTTATTGAACACAAAAAAACTTGACTGTGCTTCAAAATGTAGTTTATTTCACAGTTGAGTATACAGCATTCATCAAACTATGAGGTTATTGTTATGTCATCAATTCACAATGCTTTTGTGTGAGTGTGTTTGTTTATCTGTGTGTACAAACCTCTGCCAGTGAAAGGAATCTATGCTTTTCACTGAAGATACAATTTACAATGTGCTGAGAAATAAAACTATCAATTGCCTTTTTGAAAATGCATTGACTGTGACAAATAAAGGCAGAAAAATTCATGAAATACGGCTGGCAGCTCTGGCAGTATCTGTAACACAAGGAGAACATGAGATTTGTCCTGTGCAGTCAGCCAATAAAGATGGGCAATGCGTTATTGAAATGTAAAATGACAGAGAAACCAAGCTTGTGTTGTTGTAAGAGGTATGAAACTGGCATGGAAAATATCTCACCAAGAATAAGCGCTAATGTTTTTTTTTTTGTTCCCCTTCTCCAATTTGCATGTCTGCCTCAAAGCTCACCTCTGAAGTTGTCACACGTAGCATGTGACCCCGACTCCCTGAGATTGGTACCGATCATGCCTTGAAATGATAATCAAACTCTCGAGGAGTTATAAGTATGAAAAAACGCTCACGGTTATTTGGTTTTTATTGTAAAGATATGGACTATATTCAAAGCAACAGCCATCAACTGCACAATAGCAAGCATATAATAGCTTTCATGTCTACAGAGAAATTATTTTCTTCTAGTTTAAAATGTATAGAAACCTGATGATGTAATATACGAAACAGTGGTGCTATTGTGAACCCTATAGAAGTTTCAGAATATATGCAACAATTAAAAACATGACCCGAGCTTATTCCAGGTCATAAAAATAGTAAAATAAAACATTTTAAAAAACAGATTAAACAAAAACACCAAAATGTAATAGTGTTTGATATAAATAAAGATTGGATGCATTTTTAGGTCAAATGTATGTAGTAATTCAGAATATTCTAAACAGGTTCAGAAAGCACCACCGCTCTATACATAATGACATAGACAGAAAAAAATAATGTAACATTGTAATGTATTATTACGTTATTATTATGTTTTTTTTTTGTTTTTTTTTCTTTCAATGTGTCAGCATTCACTTTTAAATGTCAAACTCCCTGTCATACTCTCAGCGTTGCCAGAGCTGGTATTTCACATTAGATGTCCTGACCTGATGAAAGAGTTACAGTACATGCAGAATAGCAAAGAGATATTCCACAGTCAAGATTCAAGCTTCAAAAACGTTATTGTCCATCACTTAGTGATATACAGTATACACAAAATGCAAAGGCTAAACATGAACTATATTTTATATGTCCTGAATTCATTTGAAATCTTCTCCCATAAGCCAATATAGAAATAGATCTACACTTGCTTAATGGAAATTGAAGATTACATACATTGTTTAGAACAAATTACAAATTATAAAATGTTTTGTGCAACAAGTTATTTAGAGCTCTGATATGGTACACTACTAGTACTTTTTTTGTACTGGGAGCCCTGAATGACTGATGTCTTCTGATAAATTAGAGGACTTCTGGTCAAAGCACAATATCAAAATATAAAATATAGGCCTATATACGAAGCATGACATGCCCTGTGTTTTATAATATTGTAATCGTTCCAACAGCTCAGTCAGTCCCTCTGCCCTTTGGCAACAACATAATGCCCATTCTATTACAAACCCATTCCTGTTCCAATCTCCTCAGCCTCTATAATTGGATCCACAGTTTAAGTATGCAGTAAGACTTGGTGCACCAAGATATTAGAGTTTAAAAAAAGGAAATATCCAATAAAGCTGATAAACCTGTTACTAATTACCTTGCTTATATCTCAGACTATCTCCCCCTTTGGAACCAATTAGGAAGTTGAGATGCTTCTTTTTAATGTAATGAGGTCCAAGTATGATAATTAATTTCACAATCCTGCCAAGCATTTAAATAGGTTGGTGGAATCATGAAGGCAACACAACATAAAGGATCTTCCAGGAGTTCTAGTCCAGCAAAAGTATTCCTTTCAGAAAAAAAAGAAGTTAGTAATTGAGAACATTATTAATGGAACAATGTGTCATTTTACGAGCCAATACTGACAAAGTAGGGTATGTGCAGAGAGATAATAAAAAAGCAATATTTGAGAAACAACCCTATGAAACCACTACAATAATTCACTGTTTGAAGTGAGGGAACAATTAATCTTGCAACTCAGAACTACTGAAATTGCAGTTAAGTTCCACCATCAATGACCAACCTCTCCAGATTGAAAGGACAGGCAGTCTTCCACATACAGTACAAAGCAACTGCAATAAAGGCAAAGTCAAAGTGAGTGAATGCCCTGTGACATGCCTTGTGACATGCCTGCTGTAATGTTTTTTTAAAGATCGAAATCATGAAGAGCATCTGCATTGCCCCCAGGTGAGTTACCAATATAAAGACAACCAGCTGTCTTGTCTTCTGTTGTGGCTGCTGCAGGCTACAGTAGTTAGCAAGCTATGTGGTGGCTATGTGGAAAGGAATTTGTGAAGTGTGTTTTGTGTAGCCTATTCAGTCTCTATTTCAAGATGTCATGCTTTTATGGTAACGTGGAGGGAGCCTAATTGTGTTCCCTTTTCTCTCATTAATTCACATATGCATTTTGAGTGTTTGGGGACTAAATCTTTTCTGTTGTTCTTTAGCTTACTGTGTATAGCTTAGCTCTTACTGTCAAGAATACAGGCGTTCTATGACAAGAAAGTATGCACTTTTAGTACTGCAAAGGTAGTGTGTCCTCTGAATGGAATATTTAGAGTCTCGTATACACCTCACCATGTGACACAGAACGCATAATAATGAAACTTTAATACTAATTACACCTAACATCTTCATTAGAGATGAATTAACATGCATGAATAATGTTATCCATAAAACCATTTAATGACTTAATTCATTCTCAAATAATACACATTGCTCAGAGAGGTGACTCAGTGGGCACTACAGTTACTGGTGCATGGACAGAGGTATGTACAACTATTTATTCTGGTGGTTATTTTTACAAATGTCTTGCTAGATGTGCTTAATCTGTGAAAACAGGTTCTCATTTAAATGTACGAATGAATAAACTGTCATAATCTGTCTGAATACATGCTGTATATGTTTGCAGCTTCATCATTCAAGTATTTGCTGAAAGGTGTACCAGCATAATGATAAGAAAAATAGAAAATTAAGTTATTATATTGGCACAAAACGTGATGCAGTGTTCTCTGCATATGAAAATCTCCAAAATCCCTCTTCTATGCGTGGATGTTGATCATTTTCAGCAGAAATGGTTAGCAGAATATAGGTTAGTACTTGGAAGCAAAGCCCTAACCTTTTTACTAATGCATGGGCATTCTGAGGAGCGGCTGAGGTGAGCAACAACTGGCACAGTCATGAGAAAGAACACTGGCTAATTCATTTAGCTGTGGGCCAAAGAAATTCATTCTGCACATGAGCGTCGTTGTGTGACCACAAACCATAGCCTCAGCGCAGCAATGGTTGAGGAGCTTCAATTAAGCATGCTGTTTAATAAACAAATATCCACCAGTTTAGCAGAATCCTCGCTCATAAATAAACAATTATCTTAAAGGGAATATATATATGGGAAACACTGAAATCTAGCGTAGCTCTGAGCATACAGTAACTAGGGTACATTCTCTCCATTTATTAACAAACAATTACTTTTCATTTCCGTCTAACACTGAGATTTGGTCGCAAACAGCATGTTATTGGCTAAATGTGACAACCATTATTTTATACTTCTTAAAAATGTATTAATTGAAATAAAATGTTCACTTTTTCACCCTACACCTTATTAAAAACAAAGTTGTTAGCCATCATTTCTGTATAATCAATGCCCAGCACATCCTTGCTGATTCCACTGAACCTGTTTCTGGTACAGACAGACGTATGGAATAAAGCCTGAGAACTATTTCCTTTTGGTAAAACCATTTATACTGGATCGGGGTCTAATAGCCTACCTCTACATTTTGGACCACGTGTGACTGTTTATTGTTAATTTATTTTATATATTCTATTTAATATTTCTGACAGAACCACCGTTTACATTTTTAGCATTTTCCCTCAAGCAGTCCTAACTGGCTCATATTCAATGTAGACAGCAAACAAACCTATTAATGACTAAAGATCATAATGTCACACCAGAGTCAGAGAAAGTTTGAAGTACGCTACTACCTGGGTTTTAATCTCTGAGGCCAAAACTGTTGGCATGTTGAAAAAACTAATTGTGCAGCTGGTATCTAAATGTACAGTAGGCATGCATAGAATGTAATCCAACTGAATATATAGAAAGACAGGTCTGCTAGTTACTGACTGATAGCAGTACAGCAAAGGAGGAGAGTTCCATGCAATATGGGCAGCTCTGATATCTAGATTAATAACTTGAAAGATAAATTAGATTTACTTATTGTCCTTCTGTTTCACTCCTTAGGGGGTTTGTGGTGGGGATGCTATATATGTTAGAGACATACAGTTTTGTTGGTGTTGTATTATTATAACCCAACCTCATTCCTGATGTGGGCAGTAGTTTATATAAGCTCAAACAATAGCCCATTAATCTTCATTATAGGTGCAGTAAAAAGTGTTTGAGTAGGTTTTCTCACTACTAATAATGTGTGGGTGGGGGAAAAGTGAACCTATTCTTTGATAGAGAAGGTAAGTTCCAGGTCTCCAAACCAAGTGTTTGCTATCATGACAGGGAGAATGGGAAAAACTGTCTGGCGAGCTCCAGATGTGGGGAGGCCTGAGGCGGAAGCTACATAGCACTTCCCAATGGCACTGCAACAGAGCAGGGGGGAGAACATTGTTAAGAGGACTAGAGGAAGGGGAAGAGAGAAATGTACGTCAAAATAATGTGCCTGTAGCATTATATAAGGCTATTAAACTGTCAGTGTCTAAAACCATGCGTGGAGGGAGACAACCTTATTTGTGACAGCTGAAATAAAAATGGTCATATTAGCCGCATTGTGAGCCATCAGCAACGGGCTGCCTTTGTTCGATAGCACAGTGAGATTTCCTGATCCTGCGTTCCTCACTCAAGCCCACGAAAGGAATACGTATGATATTTAAATGGGATTTTCTCTTTGAAAATAATAGAATTAGGCATGTTCCATGTACAAAAACACGTGTTATTGTCACTTAAAATTCAAACAGGATGGGGTAGCTAGTACTATTAGGGATACCACTTTACAATAAAACTACAATTAAAGGGTTTATAAATGGTTTATAATTAATTAGGTTATGAACTATTTATAAATAATTAATAAACACAAGAGATTAATAGGGACACTGGTGACCAAAAGAGAGCCCACATTTGTAGCTGTACTGCTAAGGCTCAGATTGGGCAAATCGCTCACTTTGTCTTCTCCATTAACTAACATACTATAGTTTATGTTGTTCACCGAGCTGATTCCCCCCATCCATATTGAAACATCTTAGCATCTCGTATTTACAGACATCCCAACCTGCTGCAACTCATTTCTCCATTAACTAACATACTATAGTTTATGTTGTTCACCGAGTTGATTCCCCCCCATCCATATTGAAGCATCTTAGCATCTCGTATTTACACATATCCCAACCTGCTGCAACTCATTTCTCCATTAACTAACATACTATAGTTTATGTTGTTCACCGAGCTGATTCCCCCCCATCCATATTGAAGCATCTTAGCATCTCGTATTTACACACATCCCAACCTGCTGCAACTCATTTCCGGGCAGGGTCAGACTGGCCATCAACAGAATCGGGGGTAAGATACTTGCGCTGTGCGCTGTGCTCGTTCTTACAATACTGGGCTATGCAGCACATTGAGTGGCGCTATTGATTTACTGTACCAGTGGCAGGCCACCACTGCTAAATGTACATAGCAGAAACACTGCTAATTGTACATAGTTTATAAATCCTTTATTAAGAGTAGGCTTATTGTAAAGTGGTACCCTACAGGATGCACCAATTGCATCATAACTTAAGGGTTTGATCCCACCCTCTGTAGTCCCTTCCCAAAATTTCTACCACGTGGTTTCTCCCCAATGCCTGATTTGAAGGAGGGATCTTTTGTTTTCATGTGAAATGTGAGATTTCTCCAGAATTACTTACTATACCTTTAAATAAAATTGATTTTTCATTTACATTGTTTTATTAAAAAATACAAAAATGAAAACCTTATAATTTGTATTTTTAGTCAATGATAATTGAGTGTACTGCTAGTCATACAGTAACAGTATAATCACATTAGACTTCATAGTTTTGGGCAATTATGACCTTTTGTACATATGCATCTTTACACCATGAGGCAAACTGTTTGAGAGAATACATTTCAGACAAAGCAAGAATTTCTCTGGATACAATTTTGTCTCACTCAATGTTAACACCTGCACATGATTCACAAATGGATAAATTTCTTTAAGTTGAAATATACTATTGCCATGTTTTCATTGAGATTCCAAATGAATTTGACCAAAAAGTCAACATTAGCACCATCGCAATATAAAATATTATTCAAGTTATTATTTCTCTTTTCAGAGAAAATTGTCATTTGTCATTGTCACGGCATGCTTTTGCATTGAAGAGGCTCATAAAACAACACCAGAATAAAAAGAAATATATATATAGTTGTACTGCAAATCAAAACAATATGTTCACCATTCAAGATCCTTATCTGGGGTCAGAATGTAAAATGTTTGTTCCTAAAACCAAGACCTCTGTTCGACATTATGGATTCACGACAAACATAGTCTGTTTTTGTGCAGCGTTCACGCTCTATGCACCAAATAAATACAGGACCTTGTGAATCACGCCACAGAGAGAAACACTGCCTGTTCCAGTAAAACAGAAAACAGCCCTGAGCATATTTGAGAGTGGCAGGCAGCAATCTGCAAGCAAGACGCACAGCAGCTCACAGTGTCCAAACCACTAGGCACAAACACTTATTCAGGGGTCACCCAGATAAAAGACTTTTGGACACATCTTACTCAATAAGGCAGCCTGCGTGTCAATGTTCTGGAATAGTTTCTAAAGAGACACTTGATTGAGATTTGGGACTGGAATTACCCTGGTTGAAGCCAGTGTTACAAATGTGTTGCTGTTTTGCTTTGAAATTCTGAGAGTGCATGTCCTTCCTGCTAAGTGCTAAGTTGCATTCCGCTCTTCTCCTCCATCTGCAGATCTCATAGGCTCAAGCCCCCTTTAACAGCATTTGTCTTCCTTCAAATCAGAATAAAACACATATACGGTAGACAACCACCATAATGAGTAGGTACAATACTGTACAAACATACAGTGTAAATTAAATAATGTCAATCATACTCAGTCACGTATTTGTCATCATTTGCATTCGACTTTGTTGTATAAACCATATCTCCCCATGGTACTCAGTCTCTGGCAGTTGGGACATGACTGATCTTATGTTCTTTCTAATCTCAATTTCCTACGGTAATATCGGCCACAGTGAACTTGTGGCATTTCACCGACTTTAATGATTGGCCCAATGGTCTACAGCCAATAGCCTTCCTGCCGCCAATTCATGACCCGTCAACCCCAATCCTGCCACCAATCCAACAGGAACACAACACACAACAAAGAACAAATGTCCAGATGTCAAAGTCAATACAGACAGCCATCCCATTCCCCTTCTTATAAAACGGACATCTAATTTATCCAGCAGTAAGGAGAAGATATGCCATGTTAAATTGTGTGACACATTTACATTACAGCAGAGGTTCCAACGATATACAAATAATATGTATGGCGTCGCAATGTAGGAGTACCCTGTATTGAGTGCAAAAACAATACATTTGTTCAAATATGAATTCAATGTTCCTCTTGTTGAGGCCGCATTCATGAAAATAAATGTAAGTCTGTATTTGATTAACTTCTGCTAAAGGCTGCAGCAATGAGTAAAGTATTCTGACTCACAGGAAATGTTAAATGTTATTTGACAAGACCCCCGGCTGCTATGCTAGAGGGACACCGGTCTACAGAATATAGAGTATATTTGTACTTTAATTCAGTTCATAATTATTCACCATGTTCACCTGAATAGAACCATTCCACTTTTGAGTCATAATATATTCAGTTAACAGACAGTGGAACCACACAAATCAAAAATGAAGAGAAAAGATTGTAGCAGGAACACAAACACCACCCCCAACAGCTGTGGGGGTGGTGACACTGTTTTGCTCTATTACCTTCACTACAGAAATAAGGACATACTGTACAGTAATCAAGTTTAAATCTATGTAGGGTACTGTACTGTATAATGTGTGTGATGCTGTAGCTAAACTAGTTATCCCATCTTAATCAGTATTGCATTAATTAATTGAAATACTGTAGTTATCAAAGCCACTATCAAAAGACTGTAATCACTGGATTTGACTTGAAAACAAAAACAGTCCTCTCTCTTTAAAAGGTGGAGTCAGTGATTAAACTAATACACTGTTTGGGCTGGTTTCACAGATTAAGCCTGGTCTAGACTAAAAGAAAAATTCAATGAATATCTCCATTGAAAAAAGTTCTTCATCTAGGTCAGGACTAGGTTTAATTAATGTCTGTGAAACCAGCCCGTTGTCAAATTTAGGTAATTATATCCACGATTCACTAGTTGACCTAAAGAAAAGCTGGTGCAGACCGCACCAAACAGCACAGTCCTAGCCTTATCGTGTCTCATGTGAGTCAGCATTGAAGGGAAGAGTATTTCAGTATAATCTTTCTCCTCCAGGACATCTGACTCCACCTTTATGATACAAGATGCAATATTTATGAAGCAATTTGTCTCTTTCAATGGGATTAAACAGTATGCTTCTATTAATATATGATGCTGATCCGGCAGTCCAGCCCAGGAAGCAAAGCGCTGGCCAGACTCACCAATGGTGTGGATGGTGGTTCGTCCCGGCCTGGTCACATGATGCTGTTGGATGGTGTCATAGAACGTGGCGTGACACAGCTGGAGGGCAGCCACACTGACCCAGAGGCACAGGCAGAGCAGCCAGGACATGACGGGACACATCTGTTGGTGTTCAACAGAGGTGGTGTCAAACACAGCAACCTGTGACTCCCCCTCTCTCTCTAGCACACACACACATACACACACACACACACACACACACTGCTAACAAGCTAACTATGGTGCAAAATAGGTAAACATATACACTCAAATATTTATTTTTCAGAACAAATTGTCTTCAGCAGTCATTTCAACTGCGTTGAAGTGATTATACACTGTAATTATGAGCTGTAAAGTGCATTTCAACTACCCTGTCTTGTCCCAGACAATGAGGGGTGATCTCTAGGGACTTTCACCATGCATCACACATTACCCCTGACAGGCTCATTGCTTAGCGGCCTAAAACCTAAATAAATCTCAAGAATCATAAGAATTAACAAGGAGCTCGCTGCCACGGCTTTTCGTCTCATCAACAGAATAATGTAACAGTGACACATTGACACAGCGGTAAAGTGCATCAAAAGCCTTGTAATGTTTTATCAGGCTGCTTAGATAAGAATATAATGGAGCGCAGACCAATAGGCAAGCTCCTGTTTCCAACTATAGGCTGCCTGTAGAGAATACATTTGAAATATAATGCAACGTATCCATTTAATAGGTTGTGGCTTGTGGGTAGGCTTAGGCTATATATATCCTATCTCTAAAATATAGGCCTACTTGTAACATTTAAGTTTGTGATACACCCCTACTCGCTCACTGCCAACTTTACTCGACCCTCCCAACTGTCAAAATATAACTTTCATAATCCTAATGTCAACGAGGTAAATTCAGATGATTCATGATTTGACAAGAGACAGGCTGCATTCGATTTATTTATTTATTTATTTATTTATTTTATTTTTACGAGCATTGATCTATAGACTTTTTGCGCAATGTAGGGAAAAACAATAACATGAATAGGCCTAATAATAATTTGTTTAAGATATATAATCACACAGCGTATCGTAACCTAATACTGGCTGAGAGACCAAACGCCAACTCACCACAGCAATGCGATATGCAAATTGAGCGTTGATAATAAGGGTCCAGAGAAACCGTTTGTTTTATACATGACAAAAGCTATAAATAGGTTTTGTAACTATAACAAATGCAGGAATCATTCCCCACCTCTCAAAATGAATTAAACAACAGCAACAAAACATCTTACCTGATAAGAAGGAATGTATTTGCGTATATAAGTAGCCTATCTCAACAGAATTGAAATCCGTCCATCATGATGCTGGGTGCATTGACCTCCTCCAACAACTCCGGAGCTCTGACTCGGGCAGAGCAAACTCCGCTCCCTCCCTCTTCACTCTCTGCTCCACACTTTGATAAACAACGGTACCGTGATTCAGAAATATGACAGTCAAGCCGTAGTCAGGAGAAACAGATTTACAGCTCTTTCAATTTCACCTCTGAAATACTACTGGTCCCCCTTGAGGAGCAGCTGCCAATGACAGAATTAATTTGCCCCTTCGCATTTACACTAAGTGCTCCTTAATTAACTGTAGAGGAATCTCTGTTCTCCCTGCCTGCATTCTCCCAGCGAGAAGGAGCCTCTGAGCACTCGCCCTCGCATGCGTGCCCCGTCCGCCAGCGCTAAAGAACGGATGTTCATCTATGCTGGCTGAGTGTAAAAGACTGTATCACATGTCTTAAAGCAAGACCGCCTCTGGATGACACTACCCGGTGGGTTCCACCTGATTTAGCTTCTGATTTGTCTTATGAGAAAAGCAATTTAGCAGCGCATATCCGTGACCACTAAACTATTATGTATCTCTGTAAAATTGTCTTCTTCTATTCTGCTATAGTCCGCTCTAGAAAAGGACAAATAATAATATACATAAATTATCAATGGGGTGGAGGCAGGGGTGGTGGTTGGGGGTGGGGTGTGTGTGTGTGCGTGTGTGTGTGTGTGTGTGTGTGTGTGTGGGGGGGGGGCTGTGCCCTTAAATTCCAGCACTCACGAGTCATAATACTTTTTCACATTTTAAGGTGGACATTTTTTTAATTACAATATTCCTGAATCTTCCCTTAACGATCATGTCCATTAGTTGCAGGTAATATTCAAATACAGCAGAGTAGTTTATCAGTCTGTGATGGCAATTTCATAGAAACCTTAGGAAATAAATAGGAGGTGAGAGCGGCTGCGGGGAAGTAAATCAGCTCTGATCAGTATGTGAGAAGAAGTCCTCTCCTCTCCGCGCTCCGCATGGCTGAGCGTGAACCCCACTGTTGCGGTGTGCCTCTTTTTTTATTGGTGGCATACAGAACACGCCCAAGGCCTGTAGCTCCCACCTCCATCCTACAGCATAAAGACTCCACATTTTGGGTTTGTTTGATTGCTTGCTCAGGAATAGGCCACATCCCCGATTATATACTGTATAGGTACAGGTACAGCGAGGAGCAAGGAGAGCAGAAAAAAGCAAACACACAATGCAACAAATAAGATGTGAGCATGAAACAATTGGGAACATTTAAGGTGAAACACAAAAGCTACCATGGCCTAAGAGCATACAAGGTAGGCTATGCAGTGTTTAGGGTTTTGTAGACACGTGGCTGCACACCATAGGAATTTAACCTTTGGGTCTACTATTGCAGAAGTCAGGCATTTATTTAACTCAAATTGAGATGATTAATTTACAGTAGTTTCACAAGCGTGTCACCAGGTTAATCAGGGTTGTTTGAAATACAGAGAACCACATGGAATACTGTTCAGTATCGGGTTAGGGGTTAGGATTTTTGTACATCCATCCTTGTAACAGTTTTTATATGATGTAAATAAAACTGGCAAGGTAGATCATCATTACAGCTGGTTAGCAAATCTTGGATTTTTCTGACAGCTGAAAAATGAGGGTCCACTGTGCATTTGAGCCATTTTTCTATATGTGGAAAATGTATTATTTGTGATATTTTATAACAAACATTATTTTTTTAATAACACACATTAAAGTTTATTTTCATGTTCATTTGAAATAATTAAAATGTCAATGAATCTCCTAAATAATCAGTTTATAACTGAGGGTTCATGCACTGGTGGT
The DNA here is from genome assembly GCA_027564635.1 of Typhlichthys eigenmanni. Lineage (NCBI taxonomy): Eukaryota > Metazoa > Chordata > Actinopteri > Percopsiformes > Amblyopsidae > Typhlichthys > Typhlichthys eigenmanni. The sequence goes on along the minus strand of JAODUK010075926.1, from coordinate 2,302 downwards.
TTAATGGGCTCCTCCCTGAATTTTTCTGGTGTCTGCTCTCAAAAACTACAGCCAAAAAAAAGAGAGATGTATAGTAAGTGTATTTAGAAAAGTTGGCTCCCAAATCTAAAATAGTTGATACAAATGTGGCCATAAGGGTGACTGCCTACTCTGCCACGCACATGTTATTGGATGAGGTGTTGCATACCTGCACCAATGAGGCTTTCAGGGAAATATCAAAGGCAGTGGTGATGTTTTGTTGGTCTCTAGTCAACCTAAATAACCATATATTTAACAACCCCCCCCACACACACACACACACATACACACCCCACCCTTCTAATATGAAAAAAAAGGAAATAAGTGTCAAATCTTCTCTACATATCGCCATGGCTACAAGATAAGTAGGACATTTCAATAATATATTATATTACCGTATGTGTATTTTGCTTGTTTTGCAGGGAAACAGGGTGAGAAAACTTGATGTCCTAATAACAAAATATCTTACATTTCCTCTCTGCTGTTGGCCATGCCTACCCTTGTTTGGACATATTAAAGGTTTCCTTGCTTAATAAAGTGACATTTTAGGATGATATTAATGGTGATTATAGTTACATTGCACTCAAGAGGTTCATTGCAATCAGACATGGAAAACATTATAGATAATGGTGTGCATCACAATTCAGTTAAAGTAATACGTTTCTGCATCCAGGCAGACATTTCACACAAACATTTCTCACAACCAACATTGTGTGACACTGCTGTGACTAAAATGAGCAACTAATTGTGATGGCAGTTCTAAAAATTAAATAACAGCTGGATATGTCTCCTTCTTGTTTACTTCTTATATATATATATTTTTTTGTGGTGATATATCACTGCAAATTAATTACTTTTCAAGTGTATATGAGTTGTTGTTGAGGATGTAATGTCTTTCAAGCCCTTCATTTACATTTTCATTGATTTTTTTTGTTTTCTCACACATTCTCAATTCCTTTCTCTAAAGGTCAATGGGAAATGGACGAAGTCTACTTCATCTGCATGAGCTATTTCTCAAGTTCAGCCAAGTAAGAAATAAGATTATCTTTATGGAAGGCAATGTGAAAGAATGCCCTTTGAATTGTATTCAGTGTATAAATATCTCAGAGGCACTTATTGGACAAAACCCCTATTAAAATACATGCAGTCTTTTTTTTGATGATGCCTTAAATGGAAATTCAGTCTCACCTTTCACAACAGTGAATCTTAACACTTAATAGATTATTTTACAGATATGTAGCTTTTACACTATAGGTATGTGGTAGATAAGAGAAAAGGATTCTTCTCTGCAAAACAGTGCATTAACTTCCTAGACACAAACCTTCCCGCCTCTTGTAGCACTACTGTAGAAGCTCTGAGATACAACACAAAATGCTTACAATTATACTGTAGAATGTGTGCTATGTTTTGGTTTTCTCTAGTCCACAGGTATGTGACTCATTATTTTATAAAAGCTAACAATGTTTTTTTGTTTCCACACTTTTTATTCCATCGCTAGGTCAAATGCAAATAATTCAATTTCCAAACTAAGAGTGACTTATTGCAACTGCACTTTCTAAAGGGAGCTAGCAGATAGCCATTTCAGAAAAAAATATGTTGTTTTAGCACTAACTGCTGGTGACAGTCTCCAGAGATGGCAGATGCTGTTGCCTTCTGGCTCTACCCTTCACCATTGCATTCCAGTACCTCTGTTCCTCATGATATTTGCTACTGTAAAAACTCTATACACATAGATGAAGACAGTTACATTTTATTGTGGCTGTAATCTACCTTAAACATTCATAGTCATAGTAAAGGCTATTTTGGCACAAATGTTTGAAACCGATTTGGAGGATATGTAGTCATGCGATCAGTTCACTGCCTTTGATATACTATATGTCTTGTTGGCTCTAAACTAAATTTGATACCACCACCATCCCATGGCATCACAAATTAATTTGATTTCTCTACATATCAGTCTTTTGTTAATGTATATCTGTCTCCTGGAATGGCAGCACTTCACATGTTCACGCTACAATCTGCATATCACTTGCTATTTACAGCATGTCTAACATCTGCATGTGACTAACTGTTTAGATCAGTGGTTCTTAACCTGGGTTCGATCGAACCCCAGGGGTCCGTTGAGTCACTCAACGGGGTTCGGCAGGGGTCAAGACGCACACAGTATAGCCCGGTTCACACTAGCAAATCGTACCATACCCTCTTATTGCTAAGAAAGCCCTTGAGATACTCACACCGTTTGTCACAACGTATCTTTGCGAGCAATCCTTTTCGAGGATGGTAG